>CM063595.1:2085087-2239291 GCA_032356905.1 Salix exigua | reverse complement strand
ATTTTCTTCCCATTCTTGATCAACTGAACACGAGCGCATTTTCTGATAGCGTAGTTTGGTCGCTTAGCCTCAATGCCACTCGCATAAAAACCAATTAATAATCCAAGCCCCATTTGTAAGCACTATGAATACGGTAGCAATCCTTGAAACATCAAATAATGGGAAACAAGCCTTACATCTTTTCAAGAACAATCCCTTAGCATGGGAAGACCCAACAAATGGTTTCTTCCACTCATTTCCAAGGTTGGATTTCTTGTATGACTTGACAGACCCACCTTTGTCTTCTCCGTGGGACTTCTTCGACTATGCGACCAGCTCCCATCCCACGAGTCTTACTCGTATGACACACACATTGCCCAAGTTACAAATTCTATAGTACCATTACATTGTCATTAGATCCTATTCTAGTTCGAGAGAGGAAAAAGGAGCACCATTGCTCAAGTTCCTCTTTCAAAACAATCGCAAATGACTTCTCGTAACACGACCAATAAATACATCTACAGATTCCAGCAAGAATAATAAATTACGCATTCAGTATAAGCATTTTTAGCCGCAGTCTTCAAAAAGTAAGTTGCAATCAAGGAAAAAAAATTAAACAATTTTCTATCATCCAATTTAAATCAACACAAGTCAAGGGACAGACGCAAGATCACAAGAAATTATGTACAGTTGTAGCTTAAAAAGAAAAACACACATACTAACACATGTATTAGTTTGCTAACAATCGACCCATTAGTTTACAAAGTAACGCTTAACAAATAAAAAACAAAAACAAATAGATCCATGTTTTAAAATGTTTTTTTTTATTTTGCAACATAACCTTTCACAGTTTATTGAATTTTCCACATTTTACCCAACGACCCTTCTGAGATAAAGAAAAAATCAGTTTGAAAACAACAAAAAGATCTCAATTTTACCAAAACAAATTGAGACGCCGTAACCACTTGATAACCGTAGATAACCACTTGCAAGCATGGCGTAAACAACGCCATAAACGACTCAACAAAACAGAACAAGAGGTACGCATTGAGAGAAAGACTGACCCCATTTTTGCTGAGAAAAGTGTTGGTAGGTTGAAGAGACGGGATTGGTTGTTTAATTGCAGGGACACAAGAGTCACCTGGTGAAAACAAAGAGGATCCCTAACTTGACGAGTGGGAGGTGTACTACTATCATGCGTCGCTTGGTTGCTTGCTATTTTCACGAATTGACGAAAATAGTCTTTTGCTTTGTATATTATGGCGGATGTGCTCATGTGATCTTTCGGTTTCTTTCTCTTTCGGGCTTTGAAGGAGAATTGATTATACGAGCCCATTACAGGTCACACTACCCAGGGATTCTTCCGGGCTCGGAAGCCCTGAATGGCTCAGCAACCCGCCTTGGTCTCGTCGACGATTTCACAAAAAGTAGACCTAAGTGTTAGGAAATACTAAAAGAGCAAAAGATAATGATCGTAAAAATAGGCTCCAACTCGTTATCTCCTTTGAAACCAAATATCATTAGTGCAATATTGGTGTGCTAATAAAAGTTTATGGTATTAGGCTTATAAACTTTTAACACGTTAAACCCATCATTGGGTACAAAGGCAGCAATTTTCTTCCCATTCTTGATCACTGAACACGAGCGCATTTTCGGATAGCGAGTTTGGTCGCTTAGCCTCAATGCCACTCGCATAAAAACCAATTAATAATCCAAGCCCCATTTGTAAGCACTATGAATACGGTAGCAATCCTTGAAACATCAAATAATGGGAAACAAGCCTTACATCTTTTCAAGAACAATCCCTTAGCATGGGAAGACCCAACAAATGGTTTCTTCCACTCATTTCCAAGGTTGGATTTCTTGTATGACTTGACGACCCACCTTTGTCTTCTCCGTGGGACTTCTTCGACTAGCGACCAGCTCCCATCCCACGAGTCTTCATTGTATGACACACACATTGCCCAAGTTACAAATTCTATAGTACCATTACATTGTCATTAGATCCTATTCTAGTTCGAGAGAGGAAAAAGGAGCACCATTGCTCAAGTTCCTCTTTCAAAACAATCGCAAATGACTTCTCGTAACACGACCAATAAATACATCTACGATTCCAGCAAGAATAATAAATTACGCATTCGTATAAGCATATTTAGCCGCTGGTCTTCACTAAGTAAGTTGCAATCAAGGAAAAAAATTAAACAATTTTCAATCATCCAATTTAAATCAACACAAGTCAAGGGACAGACGCAAGATCACAAGAAATTATGTACGATTGTAGCTTAAAAGAAAAACACACATACTAACACATGTATTGGTTTGCTAACAATCGACCCATTAGTTTACAAAGTAACGTTTAACAAATAAAAAAACAAAAACAAATAGATCCATGTTTTAAAATGTTTTTTTATTTTGCAACATAACCTTTCAAAGTTTGTTGAATTTTCCACATTTTACCCAAATGACTCTTCCGAGATAAAGAAAAATCAGTTTGAAAACAACAAAAGATCCCAATTTTACCAAAACAAATTGAGACGCCGTAACCACTTGATAACCGTAGATAACCACTTGCAAGCATGGCGTAAACAACGCCATAAACGACTCAACAAAACAGTAACAAGAGGTATGCATTGAGAGAAAGACTGGCCCCATTTTTGTTGAGAAACGTGTTGGTAGGTTGAAGAGACGGGATTGGTTGTTTAATTGCAGGGACACAAGAGTCGCCGGTGAAAACAAAGAGGATCCCTAACTTGACGAGTGGGAGGTGTACTACTATCGCGGTCGCTGGTTGCTTGCTATTTTCACGAATTGACTAAAATAGTCTTTTGCTTTGTATATTATGGCGGATGTGCTCATGTGATCTTTCGGTTTCTTTCTCTTCTCGGGCTTTGAAGGAGAATTGATTATAAGAGCCCATTACGAGTCACACTACCCAGGGATTCTTCCGGGCTCTGAAGTCCTGAATGGCTCGCGAACCCGCCTTGGTCTGGTCGACGATTTCACAAAAAGTAGACCTAAGTGTTAGGAAATACTAAAAGAGCAAAAGATAATGATCGGAAAAATAGGCTCCAATCGTTATCTCCTTTGAAACCAAATATCATTGTGCAATATTGGTGTGCTAATAAAAGTTTATGGTATTAGGCTTATAAACTTTTAACACGTTAAACCCATCATTGGGTACAAAGGCGACAATTTTCTTCCCATTCTTGATCACTGAACACGAGCGCATTTTCGGATAGCGAGTTTGGTCGCTTAGCCTCAATGCCACTGCATAAAAACCAATTAATAATCCAAGCCCCATTTGTAAGCACTATGAATACGGTAGCAATCCTTGAAACATTAAATAATGGGAAACAAGCCTTACATCTTTTCAAGAACAATCCCCTTAGCATGGGAAGACCCAGCAAATGGTTTCTTCCACTCATTTCCAAGGTTGGATTTCTTGTATGACTTGTCAGCCCACCTTTGTCTTCTCCGGTGGGACTTCAGCTTGCGACCAGCTCCCATCCCACGAGTCTTACTGTATGTCACACACATTGCCCAAGTTACAAATTCTATAATACCATTACACTGTCATTAAATCCTATTCTAGTTCTGACAGAGGAAAAAGGAGCACCATTGCTCAAGTTCCTCTTTCGAAAACAACTGCAAATGACTTATAAAACACAGCCAATAAATACATCTACAGATTCCAGCAAGAATAATAAATTACGCATTCGTATAAGCATTTTTAGCCGCAGTCTTCAAAAAGTAAGTTGCAATCAAGGAAAAAAAATTAAACAATTTTCTATCATCCAATTTAAATCAACACAAGTCAAGGGACAGACGCAAGATCACAAGAAATTATGTACAGTTGTAGCTTAAAAAGAAAAACACACATACTAACACATGTATTAGTTTGTTAATAACAAACCCATTATTTTACAAAGTAACGTTTAACAAATAAAAAAACAAACAAATAGATCCCTTTTTTAAAATGTTTTTTTTTATTTTGCAACATAACCTTTCACAGTTTATTGAATTTTCCACATTTTACCCAACGACCCTTCTGAGATAAAGAAAAAATCAGTTTGAAAACAACAAAAAGATCTCAATTTTACCAAAACAAATTGAGACGCGCAACCACTTGATAACTGTAAATTATAAAGCAAGCATAACAGAAACAACGCCATAAACGACTCAACAAAACAGAACAAGAGGTACGCATTGAGAGAAAGACTGACCCCATTTTTGTTGAGAAAAGTGTTGGTAGGTTGAAGAGACGGGGATTGGTTGTTTAATTGTAGGGACAGAGTAGCCGCCTGGTGAAAACAAAAAGGATCCCTAATTTGATGAGTGGGAGGTGTACTCCTACTGCGGCTGCTTGGTTGCTTGCTATTTTCACGAACTGACGAAAATAGTCTTTTGCTTTGTATATCATGGCGGATGTGCTCATGTGATCTTTCGGTTTCTTTCTCTTTTTGGGCTTTGAAGGAGAATTGATTATAAGAGCCCATTACAGGTCACACTACCCAGGGATCCTTATGGGCCCTGGAGCCCGGGTGGCCTGCAACCCGTCTTGGGCTGTCGACAGATTTTACACAAAAAGTAGACCTAAGTGTTAGGAAATACTAAAAGAGCAAAAGATAATGATCGTAAAAATAGGCTCCAACTGTTATCTCCTTTGAAACCAAATATCATTGTGCAATATTGGTGTGCTAATAAAAGTTTATGGTATTAGGCTTATAAACTTTTAACACGTTAAACCCATCATTGGGTACAAAGGCAGCAATTTTCTTCCCATTCTTGATCAGCTGGACACGAGCGCATTTTCGGATAGCAGAGTTTGGCTGCTTAGCCTCAATGCCACTGCATAAAAAACCAATTAATAATCCAAGCCCCATTTGTAAGCACTATGAATACGGTAGCAATCCTTGAAACATTAAATAATGGGAAACAAGCCTTACATCTTTTCAAGAACAATCCCCTTAGCATGGGAAGACCCAACAAATGGTTTCTTCCACTCATTTCCAAGGTTGGATTTCTTGTATGACTTGATGACCCACCTTTGTCTTCTCCGTGGGACTTCTTCACTACGACCAGCTCCCATCCCACGAGTCTTCATCTGTATGACACACACATTGCCCAAGTTACAAATTCTATAGTACCATTACATTGTCATTAGATCCTATTCTAGTTCCGATAGAGGAAAAGGAGCACCATTGCTCAAGTTCCTCTTTCGAAAACAACTGCAAATGACTTATAAAACACAGCCAATAAATACATCTACAGATTCCAGCAAGAATAATAAATTACGCATTCGTATAAGCATTTTTAGCCGCAGTCTTCAAAAAGTAAGTTGCAATCAAGGAAAAAAATTAAACAATTTTCAATCATCCAATTTAAATCAACACAAGTCAAGGGACAGACGTAAGATCACAAGAAATTATGTACAGTTGTAGCTTAAAAAGAAAAACACACATACTAACACATGTATTAGTTTGTTAATAACAAACCCATTATTTTACAAAGTAACGTTTAACAAATAAAAAAACAAACAAATAGATCCCTTTTTTAAAATGTTTTTTTTTATTTTGCAACATAACCTTTCACAGTTTATTGAATTTTCCACATTTTACCCAAATGACTCTTCCGAGATAAAGAAAAATCAGTTTGAAAACAACAAAAGATCCCAATTTTACCAAAACAAATTGAGACGCCGTAACCACTTGATAACCTGTAGATAACCACTTGCAAGCATGGCGTAAACAACGCCATAAACGACTCAACAAAACAGAACAAGAGGTACGCATTGAGAGAAAGACTGACCCCATTTTTGTTGAGAAAAGTGTTGGTAGGTTGAAGAGACGGGGATTGGTTGTTTAATTGTAGGGACACAAGAGTCGCCTGGTGAAAACAAAGAGGATCCCTAATTTGATGAGTGGGAGGTGTACTCCTAGTCTCCTACTGCGGCTGCTTGGTTGCACGAACTGACGAATATATTCTTTTGCTTTGAATATCATGGCGGATGTGCTAATTTGATGAGTGGGCTCATGTGATCTTTTTGGGCTTTGAAGGAGAATTGATTATACGAGCCCATTACAGGTCACACTACCCAGGGATATTTATGGGCCTGGAAGCCTGAATGGCTCGCAACCCGTCTTGGTCTGTCGACTGATTTCACAAAAAGTAGACCTAAGTGTTAGGAAATACTAAAAGAGCAAAAGATAATGATCGAAAAATAGGCTCCAACTCGTTATCTCCTTTGAAACCAAATATCATTGTGCAATATTGGTGTGCTAATAAAAGTTTATGGTATTAGGCTTATAAACTTTTAACACGTTAAACCCATCATTGGGTACAAAGGCAGCAATTTTCTTCCCATTCTTGATCAGCTGGACACGAGCGCATTTTCGGATAGCAGAGTTTGGCTGCTTAGCCTCAATGCCACTGCATAAAAAACCAATTAATAATCCAAGCCCCATTTGTAAGCACTATGAATACGGTAGCAATCCTTGAAACATTAAATAATGGGAAACAAGCCTTACATCTTTTCAAGAACAATCCCCTTAGCATGGGAAGACCCGGCAAAAGGTTTCTTCCACTCATTTCCAAGGTTGGATTTCTTGTATGACTTGTCAGCCCACCTTTGTCTTCTCCGGTGGGACTTCAACTTGCGACCAGCTCCCATCCCACGAGTCTTACTGTATGTCACACACATTGCCCAAGTTACAAATTCTATAGTACCATTACACTGTCATTAAATCCTATTCTAGTTCTGACAGAGGAAAAAGGAGCACCATTGCTCAAGTTCCTCTTTCGAAAACAACTGCAAATGACTTATAAAACACAGCCAATAAATACATCTACAGATTCCAGCAAGAATAATAAATTACGCATTCGTATAAGCATTTTTAGCCGCGGTCTTCACTAAGTAAGTTGCAATCAAGGAAAAAAATTAAACAATTTTCAATCATCCAATTTAAATCAACACAAGTCAAGGGACAGACGTAAGATCACAAGAAATTATGTACAGTTGTAGCTTAAAAGAAAAACACACATACTAACACATGTATTGGTTTGCTAACAATCGACTCCATTAGTTTACAAAGTAACGTTTAACAAATAAAAAACAAAAACAAATAGATCCATGTTTTAAAATGTTTTTTTATTTTGCAACATAACCTTTCAAAGTTTGTTGAATTTTCCACATTTTACCCAATGACTCTTCCGAGATAAAGAAAAATCAGTTTGAAAACAACAAAAGATCCCAATTTTACCAAAACAAATTGAGACGCCGTAACCACTTGATAACCGTAGATAACCACTTGCAAGCATGGCGTAAACAACGCCATAAACGACTCAACAAAACAGTAACAAGAGGTATGCATTGAGAGAAAGATCGCCCCATTTTTGTTGAGAAACGTGTTGGTAGGTTGAAGAGACGGGGATTGGTTGTTTAATTGCAGGGACACAAGAGTCGCCTGGTGAAAACAAAGAGGATCCCTAACTTGACGAGTGGGAGGTGTACTACTATCATGCGTCGCTTGGTTGCTTGCTATTTTCACGAATTGACTGAAAATAGTCTTTTGCTTTGTATATTATGGCGGATGTGCTCATGTGATCTTTCGGTTTCTTTCTCTTCTCGGGCTTTGAAGGAGAATTGATTATAAGAGCCCATTACAGTCACACTACCCGAGGATTCTTACGGGCTCGGAAGCCGGAATGGCTCATGAACCCGTCTTGGTCCAGTCGACTGATTTCACAAAAAGTAGACCTAAGTGTTAGGAAATACTAAAAGAGCAAAAGATAATGATCGTAAAAATAGGCTCCAATCTATTATCTCCTTTGAAACCAAATATCATTGTGCAATATTGGTGTGCTAATAAAAGTTTATGGTATTAGGCTTATAAACTTTTAACACGTTAAACCCATCATTGGGTACAAAGGCGACAATTTTCTTCCCATTCTTGATCACTGAACACGAGCGCATTTTCTGGATAGCGTAGTTTGGTCGCTTAGCCTCAATGCCACCGCATAAAAACCAATTAATAATCCAAGCCCCATTTGTAAGCACTATGAATACGGTAGCAATCCTTGAAACATTAAATAATGGGAAACAAGCCTTACATCTTTTCAAGAACAATCCCCTTAGCATGGGAAGACCCGGCAAAAGGTTTCTTCCACTCATTTCCAAGGTTGGATTTCTTGTATGACTTGTCAGCCCACCTTTGTCTTCTCCGGTGGGACTTCAACTTGCGACCAGCTCCCATCCCACGAGTCTTACTGTATGTCACACACATTGCCCAAGTTACAAATTCTATAGTACCATTACACTGTCATTAAATCCTATTCTAGTTCTGACAGAGGAAAAAGGAGCACCATTGCTCAAGTTCCTCTTTCAAAACAATCATGCAAATGACTTCTCGTAACACGACCAATAAATACATCTACGATTCCAGCAAGAATAATAAATTACGCATTCGTATAAGCATTTTTAGCCGCAGTCTTCAAAAAGTAAGTTGCAATCAAGGAAAAAAAATTAAACAATTTTCTATCATCCAATTTAAATCAACACAAGTCAAGGGACAGACGCAAGATCACAAGAAATTATGTACAGTTGTAGCTTAAAAAGAAAAACACACATACTAACACATGTATTAGTTTGTTAACAACAAACCCATTATTTTACAAAGTAACGTTTAACAAATAAAAAAACAAACAAATAGATCCCTTTTTTAAAATGTTTTTTTTTATTTGCAACATAACCTTTCACAGTTTATTGAATTTTCCACATTTTACCCAACGACCCTTCTGAGATAAAGAAAAAATCAGTTTGAAAACAACAAAAAGATCTCAATTTTACCAAAACAAATTGAGACGCGCAACCACTTGATAACTGTAAATTATAAAGCAAGCATAACAGAAACAACGCCATAAACGACTCAACAAAACAGAACAAGAGGTACGCATTGAGAGAAAGATCGCCCCATTTTTGTTGAGAAACGTGTTGGTAGGTTGAAGAGACGGGATTGGTTGTTTAATTGCGTGGACACAAGAGTCGCCTGGTGAAAACAAAGAGGATCCCTAATTTGATGAGTGGGAGGTGTACTCCTACTGCGGCTGCTTGGTTGCTTGCTATTTTCACGAACTGACGAAAATAGTCTTTTGCTTTGTATATCACGGCGGATGTGCTCATGTGATCTTTCGGTTTCTTTCTCTTTTTGGGCTTTGAAGGGGAATTGATTATAAGAGCCCATTACAGGTCACAATACCCAGGGATTCTTCCGGGCTCTGAAGCTCTGAATGGCCTGCAACCCGCCTTGGTCTGGTCGACTGATTTCACAAAAGTAGACCTAAGTGTTAGGAAATACTAAAAGAGCAAAAGATAATGATCGAAAAATAGGCTCCAATCTATTATCTCCTTTGAAACCAAATATCATTGTGCAATATTGGTGTGCTAATAAAAGTTTATGGTATTAGGCTTATAAACTTTTAACACGTTAAACCCATCATTGGGTACAAAGGCAGCAATTTTCTTCCCATTCTTGATCAGCTGAACACGAGCGCATTTTCGGATAGCAGAGTTTGGCTGCTTAGCCTCAATGCCACTGCATAAAAAACCAATTAATAATCCAAGCCCCATTTGTAAGCACTATGAATACGGTAGCAATCCTTGAAACATTAAATAATGGGAAACAAGCCTTACATCTTTTCAAGAACAATCCCCTTAGCATGGGAAGACCCAGCAAATGGTTTCTTCCACTCATTTCCAAGGTTGGATTTCTTGTATGACTTGTCAGCCCACCTTTGTCTTCTCCGGTGGGACTTCAGCTTGCGACCAGCTCCCATCCCACGAGTCTTACTGTATGTCACACACATTGCCCAAGTTACAAATTCTATAATACCATTACACTGTCATTAAATCCTATTCTAGTTCTGACAGAGGAAAAAGGAGCACCATTGCTCAAGTTCCTCTTTCGAAAACAACTGCAAATGACTTATAAAACACAGCCAATAAATACATCTACAGATTCCAGCAAGAATAATAAATTACGCATTCGTATAAGCATTTTTAGCCGCAGTCTTCAAAAAGTAAGTTGCAATCAAGGAAAAAAAATTAAACAAATTTCTATTATCCAATTTAAATCAACACAAGTCAAGGGACAGACGCAAGATCACAAGAAATTATGTACAGTTGTAGCTTAAAAAGAAAAACACACATACTAACACATGTATTAGTTTGCTAACAATCGACTCCATTATTTTACAAAGTAACGTTTAACAAATAAAAAAACAAACAAATAGATCCCTTTTTTAAAATGTTTTTTTTTATTTTGCAACATAACCTTTCACAGTTTATTGAATTTTCCACATTTTACCCAACGACCCTTCTGAGATAAAGAAAAAATCAGTTTGAAAACAACAAAAAGATCTCAATTTTACCAAAACAAATTGAGACGCGCAACCACTTGATAACTGTAAATTATAAAGCAAGCATAACAGAAACAACGCCATAAACGACTCAACAAAACAGAACAAGAGGTACGCATTGAGAGAAAGACTGACCCCATTTTTGTTGAGAAAAGTGTTGGTAGGTTGAAGAGACGGGGATTGGTTGTTTAATTGTAGGGACAGAGTAGCCGCCTGGTGAAAACAAAGAGGATCCCTAATTTGATGAGTGGGAGGTGTACTACTATCATGCGGTCGCTGGTTGCTTGCTATTTTCACGAATTGACGAAAATAGTCTTTTGCTTTGTATATTATGGCGGATGTGCTCATGTGATCTTTCGGTTTCTTTCTCTTCTGGGCTTTGAAGGAGAATTGATTATAAGAGCCCATTACAGTCACACTACCCAGGGATTCTTCCGGGCTCGGAAGCCGGAATGGCTCTGCAACCCGTCTTGGTCTGTCGACTGATTTCACAAAAAGTAGACCTAAGTGTTAGGAAATACTAAAAGAGCAAAAGATAATGATCGAAAAATAGGCTCCAATCATGTATCTCCTTTGAAACCAAATATCATTGTGCAATATTGGTGTGCTAATAAAAGTTTATGGTATTAGGCTTATAAACTTTTAACACGTTAAACCCATCATTGGGTACAAAGGCAGCAATTTTCTTCCCATTCTTGATCAGCTGAACACGAGCGCATTTTCGGATAGCAGAGTTTGGCTGCTTAGCCTCAATGCCACTGCATAAAAAACCAATTAATAATCCAAGCCCCATTTGTAAGCACTATGAATACGGTAGCAATCCTTGAAACATTAAATAATGGGAAACAAGCCTTACATCTTTTCAAGAACAATCCCCTTAGCATGGGAAGACCCGGCAAAAGGTTTCTTCCACTCATTTCCAAGGTTGGATTTCTTGTATGACTTGTCAGCCCACCTTTGTCTTCTCCGGTGGGACTTCAACTTGCGACCAGCTCCCATCCCACGAGTCTTACTGTATGTCACACACATTGCCCAAGTTACAAATTCTATAGTACCATTACACTGTCATTAAATCCTATTCTAGTTCTGACAGAGGAAAAAGGAGCACCATTGCTCAAGTTCCTCTTTCAAAACAATCTGCAAATGACTTCTCGAACACGACCAATAAATACATCTACAGATTCCAACGAAGAATAATAAATTACGCATTCAGTATAAGCATATTTAGCCGCGGTCTTCACTAAGTAAGTTGCAATCAAGGAAAAAAATTAAACAATTTTCAATCATCCAATTTAAATCAACACAAGTCAAGGGACAGACGCAAGATCACAAGAAATTATGTACAATTGTAGCTTAAAAGAAAAACACACATACTAACACATGTATTGGTTTGCTAACAATCGACTCCATTAGTTTACAAAGTAACGTTTAACAAATAAAAAAACAAAAACAAATAGATCCATGTTTTAAAATGTTTTTTTATTTTGCAACATAACCTTTCAAAGTTTGTTGAATTTTCCACATTTTACCCAAATGACTCTTCCGAGATAAAGAAAAATCAGTTTGAAAACAACAAAAGATCCCAATTTTACCAAAACAAATTGAGACGCTGTAACCACTTGATAACCAGTAGATAACCACTTGCAAGCATGGCGTAAACAACGCCATAAACGACTCAACAAAACAGAACAAGAGGTATGCATTGAGAGAAAGATCGGCCCCATTTTTGTTGAGAAACGTGTTGGTAGGTCGAAGAGACGGGATTGGTTGTTTAATTGCGAGGACACAGAGTCGCCTGGTGAAAACAAAGAGGATCCCTAACTTGACGAGTGGGAGGTGTACTACTATCGCGGTCGCTTGGTTGCTTGCTATTTTCACGAATTGACTGAAAATAGTCTTTTGCTTTGTATATTATGGCGGATGTGCTCATGTGATCTTTCGGTTTCTTTCTCTTCCGGGCTTTGAAGGAGAATTGATTATACGAGCCCATTACAGGTCACACTACCCAGGGATTCTTCCGGGCTCGGAAGCCTGAATGGCCTCGCAACCCGCCTTGGTCTGTCGACTGATTTCACAAAAAGTAGACCTAAGTGTTAGGAAATACTAAAAGAGCAAAAGATAATGATCGAAAAATAGGCTCCAATCGTTATCTCCTTTGAAACCAAATATCATTGTGCAATATTGGTGTGCTAATAAAAGTTTATGGTATTAGGCTTATAAACTTTTAACACGTTAAACCCATCATTGGGTACAAAGGCAGCAATTTTCTTCCCATTCTTGATCAGCTGAACACGAGCGCATTTTCGGATAGCGTAGTTTGGTCGCTTAGCCTCAATGCCACTGCATAAAAACCAATTAATAATCCAAGCCCCATTTGTAAGCACTATGAATACTGGTAGCAATCCTTGAAACATCAAATAATGGGAAACAAGCCTTACATCTTTTCAAGAACAATCCCTTAGCATGGGAAGACCCAACAAATGGTTTCTTCCACTCATTTCAAGGTTGGATTTCTTGTATGACTTGACGACCCACCTTTGTCTTCTCCGGTGGGACTTCTTCACTACGACCAGCTCCCATCCCACGAGTCTTACTTGTATGACACACACATTGCCCAAGTTACAAATTCTATAGTACCATTACATTGTCATTAGATCCTATTCTAGTTCCGAGAGAGGAAAAGGAGCACCATTGCTCAAGTTCCTCTTTCAAAACAATCACGAAATGACTTCTCGAACACGACCAATAAATACATCTACTGATTCCAAGCAAGAATAATAAATTACGCATTCAGTATAAGCATATTTAGCCGCGGTCTTCACTAAGTAAGTTGCAATCAAGGAAAAAAATTAAACAATTTTCAATCATCCAATTTAAATCAACACAAGTCAAGGGACAGACGCAAGATCACAAGAAATTATGTACGATTGTAGCTTAAAAAGAAAAACACACATACTAACACATGTATTGGTTTGCTAACAATCGACTCCATTAGTTTACAAAGTAACGTTTAACAAATAAAAAAACAAACAAATAGATCCCTTTTTTAAAATGTTTTTTTTTATTTGCAACATAACCTTTCACAGTTTATTGAATTTTCCACATTTTACCCAGCGACCCTTCTGAGATAAAGAGAAAATCAGTTTGAACACAACAAAAAGATCTCAATTTTACCAAAACAAATTGAGACGCCGTAACCACTTGATAATCGTAGATAACCACTTGCAAGCATGGCGTAAACAACGCCATAAACGACTCAACAAAACAGAACAAGAGGTATGCATTGAGAGAAAGATCGGCCCCATTTTTGTTGAGAAGCGTGTTGGTAGGTTGAAGAGACGGGATTGGTTGTTTAATTGCAGGGACACAGAGTAGCGCTGGTGAAAACAAAGAGGATCCCTAATTTGATGAGTGGGAGGTGTACTACTATCATGGTCGCTTGGTTGCTTGCTATTTTCACGAACTGACGAAAATAGTCTTGTGCTTTGTATATCATGGCGGATGTGCTCATGTGATCTTTCGGTTTCTTTCTCTTTTTGGGCTTTGAAGGAGAATTGATTATAAGAGCCCATTACAGGTCACACTACCCAGGGATTCTTCCGGCTCTGAAGTCCTGAATGGCTCGCAACCCGCCTTGGTCCGTCGACAGATTTCACAAAAAGTAGACCTAAGTGTTAGGAAATACTAAAAGAGCAAAAGATAATGATCGTAAAAATAGGCTCCAATCTGTTATCTCCTTTGAAACCAAATATCATTGTGCAATATTGGTGTGCTAATAAAAGTTTATGGTATTAGGCTTATAAACTTTTAACACGTTAAACCCATCATTGGGTACAAAGGCAGCAATTTTCTTCCCATTCTTGATCAACTGAACACGAGCGCATTTTCGGATAGCGAGTTTGGTCGCTTAGCCTCAATGCCACTCGCATAAAAACCAATTAATAATCCAAGCCCCATTTGTAAGCACTATGAATACGGTAGCAATCCTTGAAACATCAAATAATGGGAAACAAGCCTTACATCTTTTCAAGAACCATCCCCTTAGCATGGGAAGACCCAGCAAATGGTTTCTTCCACTCATTTCCAAGGTTGGATTTCTTGTATGACTTGTCAGCCCACCTTTGTCTTCTCCGGTGGGACTTCAGCTTGCGACCAGCTCCCATCCCACGAGTCTTACTGTATGTCACACACATTGCCCAAGTTACAAATTCTATAATACCATTACACTGTCATTAAATCCTATTCTAGTTCCGAGAGAGGAAAAAGGAGCACCATTGCTCAAGTTCCTCTTTCAAAACAATCTGCAAATGACTTCTCGAACACGACCAATAAATACATCTACTGATTCCAGCAAGAATAATAAATTACGCATTCAGTATAAGCATATTTAGCCGCGGTCTTCACTAAGTAAGTTGCAATCAAGGAAAAAAATTAAACAATTTTCAATCATCCAATTTAAATCAACACAAGTCAAGGGACAGACGCAAGATCACAAGAAATTATGTACAGATTGTAGCTTAAAAGAAAAACACACATACTAACACATGTATTGGTTTGCTAACAATCGACCCATTAGTTTACAAAGTAACGTTTAACAAATAAAAAAACAAAAACAAATAGATCCATGTTTTAAAATGTTTTTTTATTTTGCAACATAACCTTTCAAAGTTTGTTGAATTTTCCACATTTTACCCAATGACTCTTCCGAGATAAAGAAAAATCGGTTTGAAAACAACAAAAGATCCCAATTTTACCAAAACAAATTGAGACGCAGTAACCACTTGATAACTCGTAGATAACCACTTGCAAGCATGGCGTAAACAACGCCATAAACGACTCAACAAAACAGAACAAGAGGTATGCATTGAGAGAAAGATCGCCCCATTTTTGTTGAGAAACGTGTTGGTAGGTTGAAGAGACGGGATTGGTTGTTTAATTGCAGGGACACAGATAGTCACCTGGTGAAAACAAAGAGGATCCCTAACTTGACGAGTGGGAGGTGTACTACTATCTGCGATCGCTTGGTTGCTTGCTATTTTCACGAATTGACGAAAATAGTCTTTTGCTTTGTATATTATGGCGGATGTGCTCATGTGATCTTTCGGTTTCTTTCTCTTTCGGGCTTTGAAGGAGAATTGATTATAAGAGCCCATTACAGTCACACTACCCAGGGATTCTTCCGGGCTCGGAAGCCTGAATGGCCTCGCAACCCGTCTTGGTCTGTCGACTGATTTCACAAAAAGTAGACCTAAGTGTTAGGAAATACTAAAAGAGCAAAAGATAATGATCGAAAAATAGGCTCCAACTCATTATCACCTTTGAAACCAAATATCATTGTGCAATATTGGTGTGCTAATAAAAGTTTATGGTATTAGGCTTATAAACTTTTAACACGTTAAACCCATCATTGGGTACAAAGGCGACAATTTTCTTCCCATTCTTGATCAGCTGAACACGAGCGCATTTTCGGATAGCGAGTTTGGTCGCTTAGCCTCAATGCCACCGCATAAAAACCAATTAATAATCCAAGCCCCATTTGTAAGCACTATGAATACGGTAGCAATCCTTGAAACATCAAATAATGGGAAACAAGCCTTACATCTTTTCAAGAACAATCCCTTAGCATGGGAAGACCCAACAAATGGTTTCTTCCACTCATTTCCAAGGTTGATTTCTTGTATGACTTGACAGACCCACCTTTGTCTTCTCCGGTGGGACTTCTTCGACTACGACCAGCTCCCATCCCACGAGTCTTACTTGTATGACACACACATTGCCCAAGTTACAAATTCTATAGTACCATTACATTGTCATTAGATCCTATTCTAGTTCCGAGAGAGGAAAAAGGAGCACCATTGCTCAAGTTCCTCTTTCAAAACAATCGCAAATGACTTCTCGTAACACGACCAATAAATACATCTACTGATTCCAGCAAGAATAATAAATTACGCATTCAGTATAAGCATATTTAGCCGCGGTCTTCACTAAGTAAGTTGCAATCAAGGAAAAAAATTAAACAATTTTCAATCATCCAATTTAAATCAACACAAGTCAAGGGACAGACGCAAGATCACAAGAAATTATGTACAGTTGTAGCTTAAAAAGAAAAACACACATACTAACACATGTATTAGTTTGTTAACAACAAACCCATTATTTTACAAAGTAACGTTTAACAAATAAAAAAACAAACAAATAGATCCCTTTTTTAAAATGTTTTTTTTTATTTTGCAACATAACCTTTCAAAGTTTGTTGAATTTTCCACATTTTACCCAAATGACTCTTCCGAGATAAAGAAAAATCAGTTTGAAAACAACAAAAGATCCCAATTTTACCAAAACAAATTGAGACGCCGTAACCACTTGATAATCAGTAGATAACCACTTGCAAGCATGGCGTAAACAACGCCATAAACGACTCAACAAAACAGAACAAGAGGTACGCATTGAGAGAAAGACTGACCCCATTTTTGTTGAGAAAAGTGTTGGTAGGTTGAAGAGACGGGGATTGGTTGTTTAATTGCGAGGACACAATGAGTCGCTGGTGAAAACAAAGAGGATCCCTAACTTGACGAGTGGGAGGTGTACTACTATCACGTACGCTTGGTTGCTTGCTATTTTCACGAATTGACGAAAATAGTCTTTTGCTTTGTATATTATGGCGGATGTGCTCATGTGATCTTTCGGTTTCTTTCTCTTCTCGGGCTTTGAAGGAGAATTGATTATACGAGCCCATTACAGGTCACACTACCCAGGGATTCTTCCGGGCTCGGAAGCCTGAATGGCCTCGTAACCTGCCTTGGTCTGCATCGACTGATTTCACAAAAAGTAGACCTAAGTGTTAGGAAATACTAAAAGAGCAAAAGATAATGATCGTAAAAATAGGCTCCAATCATTATCACCTTTGAAACCAAATATCATTGTGCAATATTGGTGTGCTAATAAAAGTTTATGGTATTAGGCTTATAAACTTTTAACACGTTAAACCCATCATTGGGTACAAAGGCGACAATTTTCTTCCCATTCTTGATCAGTGAACACGAGCGCATTTTCGGATAGCGAGTTTGGTCGCTTAGCCTCAATGCCACTCGCATAAAAACCAATTAATAATCCAAGCCCCATTTGTAAGCACTATGAATACGGTAGCAATCCTTGAAACATTAAATAATGGGAAACAAGCCTTACATCTTTTCAAGAACAATCCCCTTAGCATGGGAAGACCCAGCAAATGGTTTCTTCCACTCATTTCCAAGGTTGGATTTCTTGTATGACTTGTCAGCCCACCTTTGTCTTCTCCGGTGGGACTTCAACTTGCGACCAGCTCCCATCCCACGAGTCTTACTGTATGTCACACACATTGCCCAAGTTACAAATTCTATAGTACCATTACATTGTCATTAGATCCTATTCTAGTTCCGAGAGAGGAAAAGGAGCACCATTGCTCAAGTTCCTCTTTCAAAACAATCGCAAATGACTTCTCGAACACGACCAATAAATACATCTACGATTCCAGCAAGAATAATAAATTACGCATTCAGTATAAGCATATTTAGCCGTGGTCTTCACTAAGTAAGTTGCAATCAAGGAAAAAAATTAAACAATTTTCAATCATCCAATTTAAATCAACACAAGTCAAGGGACAGACGCAAGATCACAAGAAATTATGTACAGTTGTAGCTTAAAAAGAAAAACACACATACTAACACATGTATTAGTTTGTTAACAACAAACCCATTATTTTACAAAGTAACGTTTAACAAATAAAAAAACAAACAAATAGATCCCTTTTTTAAAATGTTTTTTTTTATTTGCAACATAACCTTTCACAGTTTATTGAATTTTCCACATTTTACCCAGCGACCCTTCTGAGATAAAGAGAAAATCAGTTTGAACACAACAAAAAGATCTCAATTTTACCAAAACAAATTGAGACGCGCAACCACTTGATAACTGTAAATTATAAAGCAAGCATAACAGAAACAACGCCATAAACGACTCAACAAAACAGAACAAGAGGTACGCATTGAGAGAAAGACTGACCCCATTTTTGCTGAGAAAAGTGTTGGTAGGTTGAAGAGACGGGGATTGGTTGTTTAATTGCAGGGACAGAGTAGCCGCCTGGTGAAAACAAAAAGGATCCCTAATTTGATGAGGGGGAGGTGTACTACTCATCGCGGTCGCTTGGTTGCTTGCTATTTTCACGAACTGACGAAAATAGTCTTTTGCTTTGTATATCATGGCGGATGTGCTCATGTGATCTTTCGGTTTCTTTCTCTTTTTGGGCTTTGAAGGAGAATTGATTATAAGAGCCCATTACAGGTCACACTACCCAGGGATTCTTCGGGCTCGGAAGCCTGAATGGCCTGCAACCCGTCTTGGGCTGTCGACAGATTTTACACAAAAAGTAGACCTAAGTGTTAGGAAATACTAAAAGAGCAAAAGATAATGATCAGAAAAATAGGCTCCAACTGTTTATGGTATATGTTTGAAACTAAATATCATTGTGCAATATTGGCGGGCTAATAAAAGTTTATGGTATTAGGCTTATAAACTTTTAACACGTTAAACCCATCATTGGGTACAAAGGCAGCAATTTTCTTCCCATTCTTGATCAGCTGGACACGAGCGCATTTTCGGATAGCAGAGTTTGGCTGCTTAGCCTCAATGCCACTGCATAAAAAACCAATTAATAATCCAAGCCCCATTTGTAAGCACTATGAATACGGTAGCAATCCTTGAAACATTAAATAATGGGAAACAAGCCTTACATCTTTTCAAGAACAATCCCCTTAGCATGGGACGACCCGGCAAAAGGTTTCTTCCACTCATTTCCAAGGTTGGATTTCTTGTATGACTTGTCAGCCCACCTTTGTCGTCTCCGGTGGGACTTCAACTTGCGACCAGCTCCCATCCCACGAGTCTTCATTGTATGACACACACATTGCCCAAGTTACAAATTCTATAGTACCATTACATTGTCATTAGATCCTATTCTAGTTCGAGAGAGGAAAAGGAGCACCATTGCTCAAGTTCCTCTTTCGAAAACAATCGCAAATGACTTCTCGGAACACGACCAATAAATACATCTACGATTCCAGCAAGAATAATAAATTACGCATTCGTATAAGCATTTTTAGCCGCAGTCTTCAAAAAGTAAGTTGCAATCAAGGAAAAAAAATTAAACAAATTTCTATTATCCAATTTAAATCAACACAAGTCAAGGGACAGACGCAAGATCACAAGAAATTATGTACAGATTGTAGCTTAAAAGAAAAACACACATACTAACACATGTATTGGTTTGCTAACAATCGACCCATTAGTTTACAAAGTAACGTTTAACAAATAAAAAACAAAAACAAATAGATCCATGTTTTAAAATGTTTTTTTATTTTGCAACATAACCTTTCACAGTTTATTGAATTTTCCACATTTTACCCAACGACCCTTCTGAGATAAAGAAAAAATCAGTTTGAAAACAACAAAAAGATCTCAATTTTACCAAAACAAATTGAGACGCGCAACCACTTGATAATCGTAGATAACCACTTGCAAGCATGGCGTAAACAACGCCATAAACGACTCAACAAAACAGTAACAAGAGGTATGCATTGAGAGAAAGATCGGCCCCATTTTTGTTGAGAAGCGTGTTGGTAGGTTGAAGAGACGGGATTGGTTGTTTAATTGCAGGGACACAGATAGTCGCCTGGTGAAAACAAAGAGGATCCCTAACTTGACGAGTGGGAGGTGTACTACTCATCATGGCACGCTTGGTTGCTTGCTATTTTCACGAACTGACGAAAATAGTCTTTTGCTTTGTATATCACGGCGGATGTGCTCATGTGATCTTTCGGTTTCTTTCTCTTTTTGGGCTTTGAAGGAGAATTGATTATACGAGCCCATTACAGGTCACACTACCCAGGGATTCTTACGGGCTCGGAAGCCGGAATGGCACTGCAACCCGTCTTGGTGCAGTCGACTGATTTCACAAAAAGTAGACCTAAGTGTTAGGAAATACTAAAAGAGCAAAAGATAATGATCGGAAAAATAGGCTCCAATCATTATCTCCTTTGAAACCAAATATCATTGTGCAATATTGGTGTGCTAATAAAAGTTTATGGTATTAGGCTTATAAACTTTTAACACGTTAAACCCATCATTGGGTACAAAGGCGAGCAATTTTCTTCCCATTCTTGATCACTGAACACGAGCGCATTTTCGGATAGCGAGTTTGGTCGCTTAGCCTCAATGCCACCTGCATAAAAAACCAATTAATAATCCAAGCCCCATTTGTAAGCACTATGAATACGGTAGCAATCCTTGAAACATTAAATAATGGGAAACAAGCCTTACATCTTTTCAAGAACAATCCCCTTAGCATGGGAAGACCCGGCAAAAGGTTTCTTCCACTCATTTCAAGGTTGGATTTCTTGTATGACTTGTCAGCCCACCTTTGTCTTCTCCGGTGGGACTTCAACTTGCGACCAGCTCCCATCCCACGAGTCTTACTGTATGTCACACACATTGCCCAAGTTACAAATTCTATAGTACCATTACACTGTCATTAAATCCTATTCTAGTTCCGAGAGAGGAAAAGGAGCACCATTGCTCAAGTTCCTCTTTCGAAAACAATCTGCAAATGACTTCTCGGAACACGACCAATAAATACATCTACGATTCCAGCAAGAATAATAAATTACGCATTCAGTATAAGCATTTTTAGCCGCAGTCTTCAAAAAGTAAGTTGCAATCAAGGAAAAAAAATTAAACAAATTTCTATTATCCAATTTAAATCAACACAAGTCAAGGGACCGACGCAAGATCACAAGAAATTATGTACAGTTGTAGCTTAAAAGAAAAACACACATACTAACACATGTATTGGTTTGCTAACAATCGACCCATTAGTTTACAAAGTAACGTTTAACAAATAAAAAAACAAAAACAAATAGATCCATGTTTTAAAATGTTTTTTTATTTTGCAACATAACCTTTCAAAGTTTGTTGAATTTTCCACATTTTACCCAATGACTCTTCCGAGATAAAGAAAAATCAGTTTGAAAACAACAAAAGATCCCAATTTTACCAAAACAAATTGAGACGCCGTAACCACTTGATAACTGTAGATAACCACTTGCAAGCATGGCGTAAACAACGCCATAAACGACTCAACAAAACAGAACAAGAGGTACGCATTGAGAGAAAGACTGACCCCATTTTTGTTGAGAAAAGTGTTGGTAGGTTGAAGAGACGGGGATTGGTTGTTTAATTGTAGGGACAGAGTAGCCGCCTGGTGAAAACAAAGAGGATCCCTAATTTGATGAGTGGGAGGTGTACTACTCATGCATGCTAGTTGCTTGCTATTTTCACGAACTGACGAAAATAGTCTTTTGCTTTGTATATCACGGCGGATGTGCTCATGTGATCTTTCGGTTTCTTTCTCTTTTTGGGCTTTGAAGGAGAATTGATTATACGAGCCCATTACAGGTCACACTACCCAGGGATATTTATGGGCCTGGAAGCCCGGGATGGCCTGCAACCCGTCTTGGGCTGTCGACAGATTTTACACAAAAAGTACTTTATATAGGTTAAAATGATAATATTTAGTGCATGTAGCACTGGGGAGAATATTGATCTAGGTTAGATTATCTATGACAATGAATGAACTCATCCTCTGTACTGACCTAGATGAGTATTAGCCGTGTGCCTTAAAATGATATGGAAATGTCAAAAAAAAAGATTTTAAAAGAAACAAATAGCTTTTTGATTAGTTTCCCACATGGAGTCTCTAGAATCTAAATGGTTTAGGAACAAGTCTTCCAGGTTGGATAATCAATCATGTCTTGTATTTGATGTTTGTCAGGCTAAGATTGTTCATGGCTAATACCTATAAGAGATTATTCTCTGTCGTAGATGTCGAGACTATTTGATATTTAAATAAGTATCTATGTAGATAAAGAAATCATAATAGTATTTCAAAGAGTGATGCTATAAAAATACATATAAGGCGGGAAATGAAAATTGTGAAGTTTGTTTATGAAGATCTCATGATGTATTTATAACCCACAAGTTGTTTTTTTTTTTTTTATGGAAATAAGCGTTTAAAGTGTGATTTCACCTAATAATTTTCAGTTGTATTATGAGATGTATTCCATTCTTTTTATTTAATTATGAAATGGAGGACCAAGAAAAACTTTAATACACCTAAAGACATAAAAAAAAAAAAGCAAAAAGAGGAGCCCATGAGGGCAAGACTTCTCTCTAATTAAGGTTAGACTCGTTCCGTAGGTTGAACATGTTATTTAAGTTAAACTTGTCTTTTAACTTAAATTCGTCGTTTAAACTGAGTTTATCCTTCGAGCTGAGCTTGTGTTTCTATGCTGGAATCGTCCTTCACTTCATTTCAGTAGACGAGTTCCAAAGAGGAGGGCCATTTTACTGGGCGTGCTGAAAGGAGAAGAAGAGTCCCGCGAGGAAGAGAGTCATTACATGCAATGGAAAGAGGGGCCCTAGGCTGAACCCAATGATGGGTTGGCCCATTCCTTTGATGAGCCCAGAAAAGAATAATTTCCAGGGTGTTAAAATTAGGGTTTATCATATGATTTCTTTGATGCGCGAAACACTTACCAGCAACCTATTACAATCGTAATCTTTTGAAAAGCAGGCTTCCTCCACTGTGTGAACACTTGTTTTGCTTACATTCACAACATGAAATATTGTTTAAGTAAATCAGCTAAATGGCTTCGCTAATTTCCATCATTAATGTTTCTAGCTAGCCATTTATTTTCATACGAGTGATTCAGATGGCATGTTTCATTATCCAGCATTCAGCCTAGCAAATCTTGATCCAGATAAATGCCTAATCAAGCAATATACACTGCGACTTGCCAGCGTCATGCTATTCCTATCACACCAGCTAGAGGTGGTCTTCCTCTAAGGAACAAGTTACTACTGCATGCCCATAATTGCTGTTTTGCGAAATCTGTTAACATGTTTGACCAAATGACATGGTGACACTGTCTTATAGTATTGTAAAAGTTCGAGATAATCAGGATTTTACTTGATCTGGACCCATAAAGAGTCTGAGGTAAGGTTGACTCGAACCCTAAAAAAAATGTTTGACCAACTGGAGATGAAACGCTCAGGAATAAGCTATTGCGCATCCATATTATAATTCTACGTCACAAATCAAGTATCGAGTGACAAACTTCACAAACACAAAATCTCAAATGTCTGAAAAGGAGATTCACAAAACAGCGAAGAGGGGCAAAAGGGGGGGAAGTTCCACATTGCCAATCATTTCAAATAGAAAATAGTTGCAGATGGAACTAGACGATGCTGGAAATCACAGTCTACCTATAAACTGATAACTCCAAAATGATCCTCTTATTGGAAGTGAAACTTACTGATTTTGTTGACAATTCATAAGGACGGTCAAGTGATTAGCTGAAATATAAAAGTGTTCATAGCAAGGAGACGTAACCATTGGTATTTTGCAAGTACCAGACAAAAGAATTTTCCAAACAAACAAGGGAGCAAGAATATATTCAAAATCAACCGACCATCAGGCTTGATAAACCTCCGGAAGCTGAAGACCTACACTCCCAGCTGATTTTCGTAGTGTTTTTTTCATTTCATCCGATCTATCCACAGCAATATTGTGAGAGAACAGCAACTCCTGCAAAAATATCAATCACATATGAACACCATTCTTGTCAGTTTATTGGAACAACTATAGAAGTATAGTTGAAATTGTTTTATAAAATGTTTTTTATTTAAAAATATATTAAAATAATATATATATATATATAATTTTTTTTTAATATCAGAAAATCATACAGATTTAAAATACACGGAAATAATAATAATAACAACAATAACAATAATTTGAAACTAAAAAAAATATTTTTTTTCAAAAGTGTGCTTAGACGGCAATGACAACACCATTTATATTAAATTCATTTTTAGGTTTTAATTAAGTTTTATATTTAGAATAGTGAAAAATTGAATTTCAAATGAAATTTAATGTCTAAAAATAATATAAAAGTAGATATAACTTTCCAAAAGCTCCATTTACTCCCTTTTTTTCTTAAAAACAATTCTTATAAAATAAAAGTGATGATACAGATAATATAAAAAATAAAATGAAATAATTTTTTTTAAGGTTTCATATTAAATTGAAATTAAATACTATAATTTAATTCCATATAATACATGTAGATACACCGCTCCCCCTTCTCCTTCCTGAGTTCCTCTTGTCCCAAGGACGGAGAAATCATACCTTAAACCTGGTCCTAACTTCGACTTTGATATCTCATACCAGGTGACTTAACTCAAAATTAAAAAGGTAAACCCAGCACTGATTGGAAGTACAGTATTAACAAAATTAACAATTAGGTTACGCCCCTCTTTCAAAAACATCAAGAAAAACGGAAAACTAAAATAAATTATCATCAATCTCGAGCCAAAAACTTTACATTACAGTATTCGAAAAGATTAAACTTTTGATATCAATTAACATGTTGATTACCTTGTGATGCTGCACGCTGTTAAGTAATAAAGTGTAATCACGAGCAAGCTTAAGTTTTTGCTGAACAGAAGATTGGCCTAAAACATTGCAGTTCTTTCTAAACTCTTGTGTTATATAGTCTCCAAAATGCTTCTTATACCCTTCTTTGCCTATGTGTTTGTTGACAGATTTGAGAAGATCCCTATATACCTTTGAAGCTTGTAATGTCTTGGAAGTCATCTCCGCAAAAAGAATCAATATTGTATATTTGTTTGGTTACTGAGAAATTGTAGGGATTGACAAGATGCGAATAGGGAGAAGGGAGAGAATTTTATCCCGAGGGGTTTTCTTATTAGGCCTTAGGGCTCAAATATTATAGCCCATATTTGGCCCGATGGACGCCCAACGGAACATAAAAGAAATAAGGGTCCCTTTTGTTTTTTCCTTTTATTTTTACAACAACGTAAACTGAATCGGATCTCCGTGTATGTGAAGAAGAGGAGGGAGACATGTCCCGACAAAGACCAGGGAGGGTTCCTCTGCCTCCAGCCGAAGTGGTAATTAATCACGAAACCAACCTTCTTAACTCATGTTTAGATGCAGAGAAAACTGGATTCGTAGTATTGTTGTTTTGATGGGCTGTATTGATATATTTGTTGAAAGTGGATGTTGATGACGGGAAGCATGAGATTTTAACACGAAATTGTCGAATTATACATTATCTGTGCAAATGAGATAAAAAAGTGTAAAGCCTGTGATTTCTTACAGTTGGTGTGCGGTTTGTCTACTTTTTGTGTAAGAAGAAGGAAGATTGTTTCTAATGGATTTGCATTGTGTTTTCGGTGTCAATTGTAGAATATTGAGAAATTGGAGAATGTAATAAATGAGGGTAATTACTATGGAGCTCAACAGATGTACAAGTCTATCAGTGCAAGGTATTAATTTTACCGTGTATATTTTTTTTTCCAAGTGAATCTCATTTTTAGTGATGTTTGGGCAACTGATGGCATTGGTTCTTACTGGTCTTAATAGACGACAAAAGATTAAATAAATGTAATTTTGTTTTGGTACACAATTGAGGCACGTGCATGTGAAATGATATTTAAACTTGTTCCCGTTTGTTTTCTTCTGATTAGATTCTTCCGTATGATATTGAAACTTAATTTATTACAGATATTTATCTGCTCAAAGACATTCTGAAGCTTTGGACATTCTTCACTCCGGTGCGTGCCTCCAGCTGAAAAATGGCCAGGTTACTCTCTTTCAAGTCCATGGTTACTAATTCTGTCAGGTGATTTTTGGATGCTAATATTATCAAATAGAAGCCAATGGGAATGTGAATTTTTTCCTGTTAAAGAAAAAGATTGGGCTTGATGTTGAGATATCTGAGCTACCTCTGTAAGCTGATAATTGGTTTGTGTTGTGTCCAACCGGTTACCCAATGAGTATATGAACATGGAAGAAAAATTAAGATATGGTAGGAACCTTCTTTCAACCCCCTCTTTTAAAATTGATTGAAGTCAAGGGTTGGTGGGTAGTCAGCATCTTAGAATGGAGAAAGCATATCAAAGCTGTTGACTGCTAGAAAATATATCATCTGTCAATCCATTTGAAAACTTCATATTTTTTTGCCTGCAACTACACGAATATACAAATGCATAGCTTCCATTAAGTTGGGATGCAACTTTGCATATTTTAGATGTAACATGTCCAACTGAATTTAGGATTCCGAATGTTAGCTTTGGATTTTCTTTCCCTGGAAAGCAATCTTCTACATTTAAAAGTCAGGCTATCGTTGTTCCATTCCATTTGCCAGATGATTTACTTTTTTGTTTTGTTTTCTGAGTTGGATGTCTGCATAACATGTTCATAATGTGTGAATGATGGAATAAATTGCTGGATTTCTAGACTATTCTTGTACTAGTAGAATTACAATTTATTCTATGAGAAACCAATCTCAGGTAACATGTGGGTCGGAGCTTGCTGTGATCTTTGTGGAGACGCTTGTTAAAGCAAAAGTTTCTTATGATGATGATGTACTTGGTTAGTTCAAACATGGTGTTATGGCTTGTGATGCTTTTCTAGCTTGGTCAATGTTTGATGCTATGATGTGGTTCTTAATGCTTTCTAATTATCCCTTGTTGCAGTTTTTTTTTATAATAAAGGCCAAAAAAGAGGGTGCTTTCTTTCATCTGTTCTGTTACTGAAATTTTAGTGCCTTATATGAATATTAAACTAACTTAGAGAGAGTTCTTTTTTTTATTTTCAACCCTCCATTTGTCAATTTCAGATGTTACGTAGTGGTTCTTAATGTTTCTAATTCTCCCTTGCTGCAATTTTCAACAAAACAAAAAGGGAAAGAAAGAGGGTGCTTTCTTTCATCTGTCTTGTTACTGAAATTTTAGTGCTGTATATGAATTAAACTAACTTAGAGAGAGTGTTTTCTTTGATTTTCAACTTTTTTGCATAGCCACGCTTAATGCTACTGCCTATTTTGATTTCATGACAATGGTTCTGTATTAATCATGAGTTAATATCCATCATAGATCGCATCAGAAAAATCTATAAGACATTTCCTCAGATACCTTTGCCACAAGACTTGGGGGAAGATGATGATATGCAACAACTCAATGAAGCCCTCGGGGCTGCAAAAACACGTGTAGAGTGCTGCATGTCATTCTTAAAAGCTGCTATCAAGTGAGATATCATGTCTCTCTCTTTTTTGTGCTCTTTTGGAAATTATTATATATTCTGTTACAATAATAACTGCAATACATGTGCTTTTGTGGAATAGCTTAAGATGGCTTTTTTTTTTTGCCTCCTTTATCTCCACTGGTGGCTGGTAGATTGGACTGAATAGCCCCTTTTTGGTTGTAGAAAGGTGTATGGAGTAAACAGTCCTCTCCATCTGATTTCTCTAGTTTTCTTATTTCCAAAACCTACGATTTTTTCTTGTAGCTCATGTATAGAACCTGTCTAATGTGGGCCATCTGGCTTGTTATTTATTGGGATGGAGAAGCTGTTTGATATTGTGGAGTATATGCATCTGTGAGGGTGTATTAGAGCGTTCGAGTTTCATTTTCATCATACAGAGATGAAATCATGGAAAGATTTGACATGGGGCAAATAATACATGGAGGGAGTGAAAAGAGTATAAGACAGACAGTGAGGATGGACTGGGAAGGTGTGATGGATAAAAACAAAAAAATTGTATCCATGTGTATCTGCTTGCAAGAGGGAACAGAGATATGCAGTGTGTTTATGTTTGTGTCTACACATATATGTAGCACATACTTTGACTGTTTCCTGTGGAACTGATATTAATTGCCTCATTGATGTGGAGCTATTTTGTTTTTAGGTGGTCTGCGGAGTTTGGAGCTCATAGGAATGGATCTCCAGAAATACATGCTATGCTAGCTGAATATCTTTATTCTGAATCTCCTGAGCTGGTATGTCTGAGTTCAAAGTTTGCTATAAGCTCTTTGTTGGATTGATTTGTTTGTAAATAGTTGCTGGCGAATTGGCTCTTGGTTGGATTATTTTCCTTTCACTCACTCAGAGAAGATGTTTATTTTAGCTTGTTACAATCATTGTAGGGATGGTATCATATTTCCCATTTGTTTGATTCTGGATGGTTGTTTTCAGCCTTAACTTGCTTTGACAGATTTGTTGGGCTTTCTTTTTTCCAGATGCTAAATTTTTATTATGATTTTAAAGTTATCCTGATATTTGGTTCTCTAAAATGCAGTGTAAGGGGTGATTTGGAAAATAGAGATCCATATTATGCACGGTTTAGCTTTTAAATCATTTCTATGTGGACTGATTAATGATATGTGCTGCTTTTGTACAGGACATGACTAGAGTATCATATCATTTTGTTAGAGGCAACAACCCAAAGAAGTTTGCATCTACTTTAGTAAATTTTATGGGCAAGGTTAGTCTTACATGATTCTATGTAGAGAAATGTTATTCAAATGGACTGGATCTATACTGTTCCGTCAAATGTTATCTTGTATCTTTATAAAACATGTTTATGAAGTGTTATTTGCTGCTGACTATTGGTTGTATTAATAGCTAAGATTAATAAAAGTATCTCCAAATCATTAGCGTCAAGATTATAGTCTGATAACCTATAATCATTTATGTAACAATTATAATCTAGAAGTCATGATTGCTGTAATATTATGCTGAGCAGTCCCAGAAACAGCATATCCATTTTCCATTAATTTGATGCAATATTTCATCTGTGTCTTATAGGGGCAGGTTTAACTTTTTATTGGCTAGTATTTGATGGATTTCCCACCTTGCAGTGTTATCCTGGTGAAGAAGATTTGGCTATTGCACGAGCAGTTTTAATGTGAGCACTTCTAAAACATTTTAAAAAAATTGCCTGTGGTTTTCAGTTATTAATGCCAAAATTATGGATCATGTTAATCATAACCGCTGCAGTTCCTGATCCTTTCCCCATTTTGTAATGGTATTCATGTGAAGTTCCAACTTATCAGGTAATTCTCTTCCTCTGTGGTAGGTATTTATCTATGGGTAATCTCAGAGATGCTAATTTTCTGATGGACGAGCTAAAGAAACATGCACAGTACGAGGAGCATGACCTTCCCCAGTCAGATTTGATCCAATTCATCAGTTATCTTCTGCCTACGTAAGTTGAATTTTCTTCCATGTGGGAATAGACTATAGAGTTCAATGTCCAAATTGACTAAAATAATCTTTATTTACTTTTGAGACATCTTTATACGATACTGAAAATAATTTGATTCTCAAATTGCTGGATATTTGTTGTAATTCATCCTTAATTGGAATTAGCCACTCAATTTTAACCATGAGCTTCATTTGTGGTTCTTCCCTGCAAAGTACTTGGCATATCTGCTTGATCTAGGTTATAAATGGTTCTGTGCATTTTTTTCCTGACAGGTTGCAGAGAGATGCTTTACCTCTTTTTAATAAGCTGAGAACAAATTATAAGTCATGTATAGACAGAGAACCTGCATTCAACGAGGTGTGCACCTTTCCTGCTAACTAGAATTTATTTTCCTGAGGCTTGTGATCAATTTGGCGCGTGTAATAATTCTAACATGATTATGGTTCAGCTACTAGATGAAATTGCAGAGTTGTTCTATGGAGTGCAACGTAGAAATCCCTTGCAAGGGATGTTTGGAGATATTTTCAAGGTAAAACTCTCAATATCGATGCCCCTACCATTCAACAACACAGGTTACATAGGCTTAATCCTGTCGATCAGGACTATGATGTTCTGAACGATAATGTGATCTCTTCAAATGCATTGTATAATTGCATATGATGACAGACAGAAACGTTTGCTAGACATCTATGTCAAGAAGTGCAATTTTACTCCCATTTCGATGAAATAACTGTCACTGATGATTTATTGTTTACTGCATCATATGTGAAATATGCAAAATAGAGTTGGGATATATTTACAAGGAAATTGTTATTCTTTTCCTTTTCTTTTGCAAGTGGATATTATAGTACTTCTCACTGGCGGAATTCTTGTAACATGAAATTTTGCAGATGATGGGCTGATCACAACATGAAGACAGATTCATTGTATCAGCAAATAAACTGGTCCAGCAACCGGACGTTGTTGTTTCCTCGGATGAAATGGTCATCTGTTCGATGCGTTAGAAGCATCATTTGAAGAATGGTTGTAAAATCATTGTTATCAAACAGCAGAAGATCTCCTGTAATTGACCAAAAACTTTACCTTGTCCCCACATAAAAATTTTCCCTTTTCTCATTCTTCTTTTGCTAACCTCTCCAAGTATGACAATTTGCATGCCTGTGAGAACATAAGTCTGCGAACTGCAAAATTTAGTTCTCCACCGAGGGAAGTTATACTTGAAAACGCAGGTTACCCTTGGTTTCAAACACTTCGACGCAGAAGCATGTTGAAGACAGAATGGCCTTGCTTGGTGACCAGAAAATGGAACTATATTTTTTCAGGGGATATTGAAAATGGTTGCTCATAGAAAAGATGAATTCCTACACACCCGGCCCTATCTAGTTTGGAGGTAGGCGGGACAATATTCTGACCCGACTCCACCTGGCTCGTCTGTAATTACAAAGTGTGTAGACCCTGCGGCTGACACGATGTCTTTTTGTCTAACGAAAACCAAACGATAAGTCGTTTTAACCTTTCTATCCCTTTTCCGGTACTCCTTCCCCGTTCAGTGCCACCACCGGCTTCTTCAGCCTGGCCTCTAAACCCCTTGCGGGAAAGTCCTAAAAAGAATTTCTAATCAAAGCTCGAAATTCTCAATAATGGATGCACAGCAACAAAATCCCTAAACCACAAACCCAATATGACCTATTAGAAACCCTAACAAAAGTCCTAAAATCAGAAAACCTCTCGCTTGAAACCCTACACCCCCACCTCTCCACATTTTGAATTTTAATTTCCTTTCAGTGGATGCCAGGATTTGAACTTCAGATCTCCCTGTTTAGTAGAATGAAAGCGGGCAGCCCATTGTCTTGTCGTTGGTAAGCCATTGTTAAGTAATAGTTACTGGAACAAGTTTTTTGACGCACTCTATCCTGGGTAAAAAATTTAAATATTTATAAGCTATTAATCAAAATTATAGTATTTATTATTTACTAACCAGTAAAAAATAATTATATATATATATGAATCATGTTAATATATATTAAATGATAAATTGATACACACAAACGTACCCGTGTCGCATGTATGTTTTCATGTTAAAATCAAGATGTGTATATCATATTGTAATAAAACAAATCTAAATATTTTTCAAATATATTTATATAATATAAACACACTTGCAGCGCCCTTTTATATTTTTGTTTTCCTATAAATCCCATTTGTGTACACAGCAGCGGCAAAGCGGTTTCGCTGTGTGTAAACAAGGTTTGCTCGCTTGCTGCTCCTTTTTTTATCAGAAAAGAAAATGTGAGGTCTTACGAGCACGCTATTATTTGTTGACAAATTAACAGGATAATTACATTAAAAAGAAAAAAAAAATAAATGCATGACTTTAGATTAGTCTGGCTTTTGTCCCGGGAGAAGGGTTGCGTAATCTTAATCGTGTCGGTTGTTCATATGGTCAAGCAGGATGAAGCACCATTCTAAGGTACATGTGAGGATCTAGATTGTAGACTTTTCAAGATTAAGGTCGCCTGCCTTCTTGTTTGCTAGCTTTTCAAAAGTTGCCACTTAGCAACTCTTTTTTGTCTGAAAAGATAATATACATTTTAAGGTGAATATCTGAAGTTGTAATGTGCGCCGATCCTTTTCTCTCCATATCCCTTTTGAAGGATTCTCAACTTTTTAGCTGCCACGAGTTAATTATTAGTTGTAGTTATATTGTTTGGGGTCTGTAATGTGTTGCCAACTTTTTAGTGTGCCTCGTGATTTTCTGTTTAATTAGCGGTTAATCTTCACGATGTTAAAGAATTTTCTCACCTAAAATTATTAGTTGGGGTCTCGAATATGATTTATATTGTTTTTTAACATATATCTTCAAATGAAAGTTTTTTGAGTTTGAAACTTGGATATACTCACACTATCTTGTACTTAATTTTTATCAAATAGAATAAAAATGATGAAATTTGAACTCGTGATTACTAGATCAATAAAGTTATAATACCATGTCAGAATATGATTTGTATTATTTTCTAAAACGTCCTCTCAAGTGAAAATTCTTTAACCTTAAAATTTGCACAGACCTACACTATCTTGTATTTGATTTTTACTTGAAGGGATATACTGAAAAATAATATAAATAAGTTTCACCCATCAGCTCAACCTTTTATATAAGATAGTTCCGTGACACGTTTCAAAATCAACTAGATTGATCCATGCCTGGGATTTGAGAAGAACATTTGTAGCTAGCATAAGACGTAGCCATTGCAAGTCGTCTATGTTCTGGTCCAGTTTAACTACAAGAGGCAATAAAACCCACAAACCTCCATTGCGAAACCACCATAGGTCATGGATTCAGAAAGAGTGAAACATTCTAGCAAGTTGGGACTTGACCCTTGTTAGTCGGGGTAGGAGAAGTGGCGTCCAACCTTACCTGACCGACATGTTTCACGTTTTTCCAGCGAAGACCTAAAAATCAACAACGATATACCAATACTGCAACTTGTTAAGCAATCCTTCTAGCAGAAATTTTGATCTGTGAAGGAAATCCTGGGGCGATCAAGGCTGTGTCAACATGGCAAGACCCGAGTTTTTCCTTCGCCAAACAAATTGAAAAATCCATCAACCACTTGTTTTCTTTTTCCATGATCATCATTATACGACTCACCGATCAATTTCTAGAAAATGATCGCCGGAAAATTCCTACTGAAATCCAATTTGCAGGACACATTTGTTGACCTTTTCTAAGATTGCTTGGTCTTGCTATTTTCAGTTCTTGCGAATTTTCTTTCAAGTTAAAGACTATTTTACAACCCACTCTCCTGCTTTTCTCCGTAGCTCAAATCCATTTTACACCGAGCCAAGAATTTACATGTCGTTAACTCGATCCCTATCAGCTCATCAATCAGAAAACACTCACTATCCGAATCGACTAGCTGATTGGAACTTCTGGCTAACTTTTGAACCATTATAAACAGGTAAACAAAACCCTAACTTGGGAGTTAGATTTTATTTAATTTCTTCAAGTGTCCTGGCTCAATATTTACATTACTTTTTCTAAAAGGTCATATGAAATGGAACAGGAAATAAAGGAAGAAACCGTGTCACAGGGAGCCCTACAGCGAAATCTAGTCCAACTATGCAATTACGCGTGAAACAACCTTAATATATTATACACACATATAAATGGAAACCAGTTAACTTGCAATAAAAAGACATGAAAAATCTCGCTTTTCAATCGAAGGTGTCTTCACATTTTTCGTTTAGAATTGGCCACGTGGCTCTTGCTTGAGATCTAGCTAATTAATTATTATCGTGAGCTGCTCTGAACTGATTAATTATGAGATGAATGGAATCTTAAGGTTTTCTTCTTGAAATTTCATGTCAAGTCATCCACTCATTGGCATGCATGATGTTGAAATGCATCAGTCGTTCATGGATCTGAGATTAGCCGTCTGCTGGAGAAGGATCGATCGATATCTAATTATAGAGACTTATTTATCTCCTTGTTTTTTCCTCATAATTATGGTTTAATAATATTACACGTCACCATTATTACCCATTAAGTTTATATAGCGACATTTGAGGACCGTTTGTCGATTAAGTTGTTTTAGTTTTATATTAACATTTTTTTTAGTTTAGTGTTTTAAAGCTTTAATATTTAAAAAATATAAAAATATATATTATTTTGATATATTTTCAAGCGAGAAGCATTTTAAGAATTAATTTTTACAACATTCTCAAACAAATTCTAAGTCCATGTTTTGCATTGTGTTGGAGGTGCTTTTTTAAAAACAATTCTTGCTTGGAAGCACATCAAAATAATTAAAAAAAAAATACTAAGTCAATTTAATACTTGTTCACGCTTTTAAAATGTATTAAAAAAAATAAAAATAGAATTAAAAAAAAATCTCCCATACATCAAGTTTTTTATACGCATTATTGACCATTCTAAATCATTTTATTTTTTCTCAGCATTCTGTTATATCAAAGCTTGAAAACAATAAAGGATATAATTTGAAAAGGCATTATTTTTTTTTTTGTTATTGATTAGATTGCATCCAAACTTTTCTAAGCCAAATAATGGCTTCTGAGGTCACAAATGAAGCAAAAACAATTTCCTTTTGTTTTTAAATTTGTTTGATATTATGATAAAGTTTATTTTTTAAAAACAATTGTTTAAAAACACATTGAAATACCATCAAAACTATCTAAAAACCAAAAAAAATAATTTAAAGCAAAGAAAAATTCATTTTTTTTCAAAAACACTATTAAAATACAGAAAAAAAAGTTCAATTATTTATTTTCCTTACATTACATAAATGGTGTAGAATGATGTTAGAAAAAAAAAAGTGTAGAAAAGAAGTTATCATACTCCAAAACAATTGTCTAATCGGTCAGTAGAAGAATCTAGATAGCGTTGTAGAGGAGTCAAATGACTACCAAGACTTTTCTATACATGAACTGTGAGATCTAAGCCTTTAATCTATTTTAAGTTTTATTCTTAATTGCATACCTAGTCTTCCATTTATTATCATATTTATTAGTCTAACTTGCTCCTTCTCTTGTCTTCGTATTTGTAACATGCGGACTACCAAACTTCTTTTGTTTTCTCCTTAGAAATCATAGCTCCTCGGCCTAATTTAGACTAATCGTGTCCGAAATTCAGTTTTTTTTTGCTTTTATCTTTTCCTTGGACAATTTTTTATAAATGGGGCTCACATCGATTCACATAATTCAAACTCTGGCTGCTACGTAAACCCAGATCCTCACCCTATTATCGATCCATGCATGCCTGGCGATCTCCAAACGAGCCTTCGATTGTAGTGGAGCTAGCTCGAGTAATTCCAGCATGATTTTGGGATCGAAAATGAATTTGAATACACTGGTGGCTAAATTTACTACGCACCTCTGTTGACTTTAGGAGAAATTGACATGGGTATTAGGTCACACAAGATTAACGGGAAATATAAGAAATGTTGTCACCTGTCACATGATTATGACCTCTGTCAATCATGGTTAATAATGAATTAGTTCAAGATCGATCAATCTCACTCAGCTTAGCTTTCTATTAAATTGGAGGGTAAAAGCTCGAATTCTTTAAAGTTTGGTTTGGTCCACACGCAAACGACTCTGTCCGTCTCGAACATGACAAGCGAAGTAGAGAGCCGAAGAACTTCAATCGTGGCTCGGCGAAGCTGTTCAAATGGAATCATTTTCGAACAAGGAAACTCGGAGTGGACTAAATAGTGCTTTACAGTGCTTCTGGTCCAACCGTGCCAGCTAATGGATAGAATTGATCTCAGCATTTAGAGTTTTGTGCGGCTAATTACATGGGATTTCAAAACATGAAATGAAAATTAACCCGCTCGATCATAAAATAAAAGGGCAACAATCAAAGATTAAGTATCTAGTTTAACACTTAAAGTATAATTAACGATCACCTTAACACCACCTTTTTCACAATTAGTCTAACTAGATTAAAGTATCAATGACTACAAGACTTGGAGGAGAAATTAACCTACCAGAGGCAGCACATTGAAATTAAGAACAGGCAAGGAAAATACTATCCAACTACTTCCCACTACAAAATATATTAAAGACCCTAAAATTTCTAACTCGACGAAAGAATGGCATTGGAGTGTAGAAATAATACCATCAGAAAACAAAAGTCTCTTTTGACAGGTCACACTGCAGGGGACTTTTCATAACAAATTGAAGGTGATAAGGATCCTCATTTTTCTCCCATTTTCTTTGCACCCCCCACGAGCCATCGGTTCTTCACCGAACTAGTGACCCACCATGGGCCATACGAGCTTGGGGCTCCGTCCTTTGTACTCTCTTGAATCTGTGGTCATAATCAGTTAATCGCCACTCCATTCAGTCTACAGGGGATGTTTGATGTTTTTATAAAAAAATGAATTTTTTTGAATTTTTTAGATATTTTATATCAAAAATAATTAAAAAATATTATTTTAATATACTTATAAATAAAAAAAAATATTTTTAGAAATAAAGAAATGGTGATAAGTATGCATAAAATATGCTGCTGACTTGGTTGCGGCACAGCGATCATTACCGATCAAATCGTAATTCCTCGGTAAACAGTCGGCTCCGATGAATTAACTTGGATGGCAATATCTGCCAGGTGGCATTCCCTTTGAAGTTGAGACCGGAGATCTTCTGTGATCACCCTGGCAGTGTTAGGCACTTGCCATAACACAACAACGTGGATAAAGGAAAATTAGCAGCTTAGGAGGCCAAATACCACAAAGCACATGTTAATTGGTTGAAAGCTATCCTCAATTCTCGGTCAATAAAAAAATAGTGCTTAAGCTTTTTTATTATAATATAGGTTCTAATTTTACTTTTTAGCTGACAATGTAGTTCATCTATCAATTGGGGCTACATGTATAATCACGTGGCCGTATAGAAGGATGACACACATGCATGCATGCACATACATACACATATATACATACATGTATTTGTGTGTGTGTGTGTGTCCGGGCATGTATTATACTCGGTCACGTAACTCTACGTGCTGATAGATGGATGGAAGGATTACATTGTTAGCTAAAAAGTAGATTTAGGACATATATTAATTTAAATAAAAAAGTTGAGGGATAAATTCCTTGAGTCCATATCTACATCAGAATAAAAAAAAATATCAGGGACCGGAAAGTCCAGGGAGATTCTTAACTACTACGCTTCTTATTTATTGCACAAAATAATTGATTTGTTATTCTTTATTTATTGTTCATGATGGTAATCGGTTTGATTTTAAACTCTCGTACTGTATCTTAGGGTCGCTAATTGGCATCATGTGATAGTAGATTACGATAAATTTCGAGTTTTAATTAAAATTGACACACAGATTTTTACTTGCTCATCTATTCCCACAAGATATATTTTCTAAAAATGAAATTTTATCGCATAGAAAATATCTTAGATATATTTCTATCTACAGTCACGAAAAATTCTAATCTGAACTTGCCAGGCCAATCAAGCCTCCGAAGCTTTAATTCTCTTATTCATTACATGTGTAATGCTAAAGAGTTAACTAAAACTATTTTGGGGAATATAGATATTTAAATTTATATATTATGATATCAAAGTTTTCTTGATTTTTGAATCTGACCATCTTTGAAATAACCGTAGACCTAAGCTTTTCCTTAAAGTGATCATGTTTCATGGAGTTAATGTTCTTAAACCGTCATCTAGCAACTAATTTTTTTTAAATTAAGGTGCTATCGTCAAGTGGAGGGAGACCAAAACTACTGTTATTTCATCAGCTTTTGAGATTCTATAACAAGGTTGGTTAGTGATTCGACGTGGAATATACATATACTAGACAATTCCCAGCGTTTAGCTGCGGACGGCACAATATTTTTTTTGAATGTAAAAACTACTAATTGTGTGTATTTTTTATTATAATATAAATTTAGCTAAAATAATAAATCTGTGTAGAATTCATGTCAAGTGCAAGTTTTTTTATAAAAATATATGAATTTATAATCGATATAAATTTATCTGTTTAATAGCTTGAAACGAAATAACCAACATAAATTTATCATCATCATTAAAAAAACAAGAAAACTCGGATATCTGAATTATTAAGTTCACTGTATTAAGATTAGTTCATTTTATAATCCAATTTAAATTAAACAAAAATAAAATATAAATTGTGAAAATACATACAATAATCAAATAAAAAAATAAGTTGTTAATTTTCTAGCAACAAAAAGACGAAACACATAGATTGAAAATTCATCCTGATGTTATTGCCATTATCATTGCTATTAAAGCTAAAATTATTACTAACATTACTGCCAAAACAATTAAAATAATTAAATTTCCATGAAAAAAAAACAAAAGATTTTTATAAAAAACAATAACTAAAATTATCATTATTATTGCATAAATAATAAAATCATAAAAATCATATAATCTAAAGAACAAATAAAGAAACAAAAAACAAAAAAAAAATGAATAAAGGGAAAAATAAAGTAATATTACTTTTAAAATGATCATCGATATAAATTAAAATTTCAGGAAAATCTTTAAAAAAATCAAAAGATTTTTATAAAAAAAAAATAATCACTAAAATTATCATTATTATTGGTTCGGAGATTAGTGAACAAAAAAACGTATAAGGAAAAAATAAAAATAATAATAAATTGATTCGGAGATTAGTCATAGTATGTCAACGCTGGCTTGGACACCCCAATTATCAAAAAACAGATTTGGTCTGAGGAGTAGTGGTGGTGCACTTGAGCTGGCCCGGAGATCGTGGTTATAAAAAAAATATATAAGTGAAAAAAAGAGTTTAAGGTGGCTGAGAGACCATGTGTACAAAACAATATATAAGCGAAAGAAAACAAAAAAAAATATAAGCGTGAAAGCACTGTAGCAATTTATATTGTTTTTTTAAAAATTAGACCAAAGAATTAGTCGTGGTGTGCTTAAGCTGGTCGGAGATCCCGGTTATAAAAAAATGTAAGCACTTTAGAAAAAAAAAAAAAGTGGGTCAGGGGATTGTCGTGGTATGTATAAGTTGGCCTGGACACCCTGGTTATCAAAAAAATTTGGATATGGAGATTAATCGTGGTGCATTTAAGCGAGCTCGGACACCCCGATTATTAAAAAAACAAAAAACCAAAAAAATATATAAGAAAAAAATATGTAATAAGAAAAAATGAAAAAAAATAATAAGTAAAAAATACAAAAAAAAAGCAAAAAAAAGAGGAAAAAATGGAGTAAAAAAATAAAAAGAATATTTAGGAAAAACAGCAAAAAAAAAAAGAATTGAAAAAAAAGTAGAAAAGAGAGAGGAAAAAATTATTACAATCCACAGTGTTTGTGTGCACAATAAAACAATCACGCCTATTGTATATTAGGTAATTATTTAGACAAGTGGATGGAGGCCAAAAACACTGTTATTTCATCAACTTTGAGATTCTATAACAAGGTCTCTTGGTAAGTGATTCGACAAGCAAGGGATGGCCAGACCTAATTATTATATGTTTTTTTTTTAATTTACAAATTCGGCTAACAAAATTATAGCTATAGATTTAGGAAATTGGACAGTTGTGTGGTTCTGATCATGGGAACAAAGGTATGAAAGTGATATCTATGGTAACATAACCGGAGGTAGTTGTTTTTTTCCCTAGAATTATAACTAAAAGTGTAAGACTAATGCTTGTAGTGCTGTGTTAGCACTAGTCTTGAAACCAATTATTATGATAGGACTCGTACTGGGATGAGGTTATTAATGACCGAGACACCTACTTGGATTTGAACGGCTTAGCAACGATGGAAAGTTGCCAACAAGGTTGAAGGTATATTTTTTTAAAATCTGTATTAAACGGCTAAAATCTCGATTGTCTTAAATTATTATAAAATGAATATATTCTGAGCCAAACACAGAACCTGTAAGTCAGATCTCAAATTTTTTATTATGATGTCGCTTCTCTTGAGGAATTGAAGTTGATCTTATCAATATTTAAAACATGTTTCAAAACATTTATTTTCGAAGCTTGGTAATTTGCATCCTGGATCGAGTAATGGTGTAAGAACAAGAAGGTTTTAGTTTTTTTGTTACAATGTAGGTCTGAATACGAAACCTTTTAAAGAAGGAAAATACTGCTAGACAGATTTTACTTTATGATAAGATTTTCTAGATTTTGATTGCATGATATATATATATATATATAATTCATCAGGACTCGCACATCATTATCCTTTATAATTACTCAAAAATAAAGAACAATTAGGGCTTGGAACTCATGGACAGGGTGGTAGCTCGGATTTGAGTTGAGCTCTGATCAATTGGTTATAAAAATAAATAAATTAGGTAAGACTGTAATATTATATTGATCCACAAGAATCCAAAAATCCAATGCATACTGACAGGGAAAGCTCTGGAGAGATGGTTGTAGTTGAACATTGATTTTAATAATTTTATCTCTTTTTTGAGTAATTAGAATATTTGTAGAAAATGCACAGAAAATCATATAAACACGAGATTTCATTGCTCGGAAAGGATCCCATTTCATCCCGGTGAAGAAATCAATTAATCTACTGAGTGATTAAGGGAATCTCGTACGCACTATCCTAATCAATTAGTTTTAGACATATAATCGTGTTTTAGTAGACCTTTTGACCTAAGACTAATTCTTTGCCCCCACATTTCTCATTAATTCCCAGTGGATATTTTTTTTTGCTTCCCTTTTTCTTGCTCTATGATGTTATCTACATTAGCCCATGCTAATAAGACTATACATGCAAGTGTGTCTTGTCCTACTGTGATTCTGTGAATACTAATATTAGCTGAGATATACATAAACTGGAAATTTAATTATTAAAAAAACTAGACAGTGGATGGAATTTTTTTTGAACAAACAGTGGATGGAAAAATGTTTCAACGTAAGATGCTATAACTCAGATCTGGAGTCTGAATATTTCTTCTGTCCTGTATAGATTTGGAAAAATGCTAGGAACTTTTTATTATTATTATTTTTCGTTCCTCCGTGGAAAAAAAAGGATATTAATAAAAACGATTAATTACCTAAAAAATCAACGTTAGGCTTAGCTATTTTGTTTGTCACCTTAAAAACAAAAATTTTGATAATTCTTAGCCCCTAGTAAAAGGAAAGTTTTTGAATTTGCCAGTACTGTAAATGTACGACTCTTCCTCAGCTATCTTGCCTTGTAGAAATTGGCTTCCTACTCACGACATGTTACACATTCCATTTCCAACGTTTCCCATACATCTATACAGTCAACCGCTGGAGTTGATTATAAGCTATCTGTCTAGAAGAATGAAGTACGGTAGGTTTACTTTTTCAAGTATTCTTTTATATTAAACTAAAATATATTTTTTAATTCCATTTTTAATATTAACATATCTAAACAATAAAAAAAACACTAAAAACTATTAATTTTATATATTTTTTAAAAAATACAGTTAGATTACAAATATCAAACCTTTTCTAAGCATTATTATTATTAGAGAATAATATAAATTATATTATATAACTTTACCTCACAGTTTAAGATTTTAGTTGAGATAGTTCATTAAAATAGTATCGGAGTCTTATTGACCAAACAATTATGAGTTCGAATCTCATCACTCTCATTTTATTGATAAAAAAATTCAAGCATAAAATAATACGAGTTTGTACAAATTTCAAATTCAAATAATTTTTATTTAAAAAATGAACTACAAAATAATATAAATGGATCGTATTTTAGACCTACAGGCCGCCTCCTTCATAGAATTACTTCAAGTTTGGATCACATGGCTTAGGTATGGTAAGGTTCTTTTAAATACAATGGAGATAAGATTCTCCCGAAATTTGCATGTTCTTACAGGACCAAACAGGTTACACGCTTAGCCCTTGACTGATCCATTCTTCTTGCTGTAACAAAAACAAATGACATGTCATATGTCTAATGTTTATCATGGTCCCATCTTGTTACGGTCTCTAGTACAGGCCTCCTGTTGTTTCCCACCCATTTAATAGTTCTTTATTTCCAGTAAATGAAAAATAAAATTCAGCGGTGTGGAATTGAGATATTCAGCGTTGGAGTTTAACAAGTCAACAAAAACATAGTGAGGGGAGAATTTTGATAATTAAAAATAAGAAAGGCAAAAAAGAAAAAAGCCGAGACCAATAGCTAGGTGATTTCAAACTATGAGTGACATCATGTACTGGTTTGATTACGTAAGCTTGACACTCGCCGTTAAAGAAAATGTCATTTCTCTCTCTATATAATCCTTCGTTATTCATTGTGCTAAACTAACTAAGACTCGCAAATTAAAGCAGCAGCAGCAAATAGCTCCTCTCTCCCTCCATTTTCCTTCTCCATTTCTCTCCGATCAAAGATGGATATGCTCGAGAAACCTGCAACAATGTCACCGATCAACGCTCCCTCTCAGTTCTCCTACTCACCATCTTCCTCTTCTTCACCGCCTTCTTCTCACCATTCTTGTCCAAGTAGTGCTTTTCCTTCTCCTTCAAAGTCTAATTCACTAAGTCTCACTTCACCTTCAGCAGTCACTCCCCCCCCGCCGCCGGTTGTTATCAGCCCTTGTGCTGCCTGCAAAATCCTTCGCCGGCGATGCGTTGACAAGTGTGTTTTAGCTCCGTATTTTCCTCCAACTGAACCATTCAAGTTCACCATTGCTCATAGGGTCTTTGGAGCTAGCAACATCATCAAGTTCTTGCAGGTTAGTTCCACTGTTATTTCTCAAACTTCCTTTATAAACACCAGGCAATACTTACAGTTCGGCTTGAAACAGTTTTACCAGAAAATGATTTCTCCTGAATTTTTAAGATTTTTTTAATGGAAATTAAAGAATGGATATTCGAGGGACAGGTAGCTTTAGAATTTTTAATCTTATATGGTTTAAACTTTTCATCCCCAAAAACCATCTTTAGCTTTTCTCCAAATAAAGCAAAGTAGCTCGCTGCAGTGCGCTTCACCTGCTTTATGGGAAAAAAATGATCATAACGTTGAATTGGGGCATAAACTATTTACTGACTGGACCAAAAAAAAAAAGGAGGGGCATGGCCAGATAACTTACAAGTTCAGAAAGCCAAACGCACACAGATCTAGTCAGAAGACTGATCAGAACCCAAAAAACGGTGTCAATACTAGAGGTCAATTCATGCGCTACCTCCTCCAACCATAATTGTTTAATGTTATAGAGAAGTCCTTCCACACCATAGCTTTCACATGGCGGCAATATGCATCACCGATGCATCCCCCGACCCCATGGGCACGGAAGCTGGGACCCTTTCAAGGGGCATGTATGGAATTCCCTGTAGAGGTCGACATGTTAGGAATAATATCAATTTCTGTTCAAGATATTGCTCGGGCCACTTTCAAGATTCAATTCCAAAACTGACTATTACTGTTTCCAATGTAAAAAATTGCAGGAGTTGCCAGAGTCCCAGAGAGCAGATGCGGTGAGCAGCATGGTTTATGAAGCTAATGCTCGAATTAGAGACCCAGTTTACGGCTGCGCCGGTGCAATTTCCCAGCTTCAAAAACAAGTCAGCGATCTCCAAGCACAGCTTGCCAAGGCGCAAGCCGAGGTGGTGAGCGTGCAATGCCAGCAAGCCAATCTGGTCGCTTTGCTTTGCATGGAAATGAAACAATCTCAGCAAGAACCCATCTTGCAGCAACACCAGTACATGGACACAAGCTGCTTTCTCGACGAGAACAACCTGGGCGCATCATGGGAACCTCTATGGACATGATCCACCATGCATGCCATTCTTATGCCCTCGATCAAGATGAGGCAGGCATGATCAGACATTGAAAAACATACTCATTAAGAAAAGAATTCAATAAAGTAACTGTATTAGCTTTGGTAGATATGTGTCATTATGATTTTCTGTTAGTCGTTTTGACTGGTGAAACCTTTGAAAACGGACTGACATTGATGGGTCTTTCTTATACATGTAATGTTAGGAAAAGAGGGAGGGAAGCACTGAGAGGGAAAGAGAGAAAGGAGATTGATTTGTGCTAATTGTTGAATCGAATTAAAGCAGACTTTATATATTGGTGACCTAATTTTCTAATATATTATGTTTGTTCCCGGGTTCCTTGTCGAACTTTGCACGATGACCTCTATAGCTATATATTTCTTGTTAATCTTTATTTTACTGGAAATAGCTGCTAATTAATGGTGGATCTTCCCCTTCATTCAAAATAAAAATAAAAATCAAATTCATGCTTTCTTTCACTTCATCCCGCAAATTTGGAGGATCTTGACATTTCCTTTGGCTGTGTAGCATATGGCAACTATATACCCAACTTATGTAGAATTTCTATATGTGAAATCCCACAAATTAAAAAAAAATCTCAAGCAAATATGTTCCTGCATTTATTGTACGCTTCAGGTAATATAAGAAAATAAAAACAATTGGAATATATTTCTGATTTTTAAAAGAAAAAAATATATATAAACTCATTGTAAAAATTATATCAAGGTTTTTTATTTTTTGCTTATTCATATTTCTTCAAGCAAAGAATTTGTGATCTGCACTAACGAGTCTTGAGTTCGAGTTAAAACGTACACCTTTTGTAAAAGCATAGAATAACCTGGGTTTTACTTATTTACCTAGACTTATAAAATACATTTTCTAAGAAGTGAATCTTATTCCATTAAAAAAAATCTTCAAGCAAACACTTTTTTTTAACACGCAAACTAAATACAAATTTAAATATTATATTTAAAAAGAAAATAACTTTTTTTAAAAAAAAATACAGGATACTATTTAAATAATAATGTTTTGTTAGAGGATTACATCTCTTTTGTTTTTTATTTTATTGTTAATGGTGGGCTACCTAAAAAGAAACTCCATTGATAAGCGTTCCATGTCTTCCTTTTGAACACGTACCATGGCTCTTCAACTTTTTCACGTTGATAATGTCACGTGCACCTCACATGTGTGTTTGATTAGTAAGCAAAAAAACAAATCATCGATCAAAATACACGCTCGCTATCTAAGAAAATATGCTCGACGCGGCAGAAGGTTCGTAGTCAATAAGTATTCTCCATTTATTTCATCTCAATTTAAGCCTTATTAATACATGTTTATCTTTTGATGTTTCACATTCTCATTTAGTTTCTAAGATATTTAATGGACTTGAAGATTAATTATAGTACATGTAAACTAGACTAAACATCTCAGTTATAAAAAAAAATACAATTAGCCTACCACATTTTTTATTTTAATTCTGATAATAATACTAAATTGTGACATCAAAATTTCAAGGTACTTCCCCACTTCACGTCACGTCAAAAAAGAATACAAGTGACATCAAAATTTCAAGGTCATAATGCTAAATTGTGAACCTTGATAAATCATGCATCCGTTCACTATAATGACAATCTTTCTGTTCATAGCTATACTTTCTTCTTCTTCTTTTTTGAGAAATTATACTTAATAAAAAGGGGGGAAAGAACAAATATTTGGATTCACATGAAGTCTTTAAGGGGCAAGACAGTGAATTATTATTTTTTAATTCATGGTCCATGCATCATCTGTGTTTGTGTGTCTCCTGGCTATAATGGTTTAATATCCATGTATATTTTTAGTGTTGTGGTAATTTATTTCTTTTTTTTAATTATAACATAAGAATACTGATGAGGGTTATGCTTATTTGAAAGAGTCATGGGAAACAAACAATGCAAAAAATATTAATTGAATTAACAATTTTGTTGAGCATTCTATGGGTACAAAAATATCAAAATACGAGACAACAAAAGAAGTTTGGGATCATCTGCAAAGATTATTCACTCAATTAAATTTTAAAACAAGATCAATTGGAGAATGACATACGACTCTTCACCAGAAAAATATGAGTTCTTAGAAGTTTTATCTTCATCTGATAAATTTTTGTTGTCAATTGGCTCTTACATAATCAATAAAATTAAAGGCATGTATTGACCGTAGAGAACAATAACGATTGATATATTTCTTAATGGCATTTCACAATGATTTTAAAACACTTCAGGATCAAATTTACATTGCTCTCCGCTTTTCTCTATTGATACAATTGTGACATCTTCATTCTTATTTTTAAAATGGGTTTTTCTATAATCCTTTTATGCTGACAGCATCTTTCAAACCGTTCTCCAATAATCAAAATAGATCTTACGCAATGGTTACCTTCGACAAATGCAGTTTTTATAAGCAGAATGGTCATTGAAAAGCTCAATGTTCTAAGTTGAGACAACACAATCAAGCCATAAAACTTGGAAGTCCATCATAATTTAATGCTTTTAAACCACCTCAGAGTTACAAACCATCATGCTATAATAATGCAACAACAATCTTATATGGTTATTTAATTGATCCTAGTGTTTTAGCTGAACAATTTCAAATGTTTCTCTTATTGCAATTATAAGTTATGTCCACTTCTTCTTTCATAACTCAATTGCCTCATAGTTCTTCAGGCATATCATGCTCTGGACGAGTCTTGAATTATGACATTTTGCATTATATATCTCTAGATAAACATTCTTATGCTCTCTTTTTTTGTTTACAGGATTGCAGTATCATAAACTTATTTGGATAAATCATAGAGAGAATGGACTAGAGAGTTAAAAATGACAGCTCATTGAAAGAAGGGTAATAAATTTTGCGAGTTGTTTACCTTAAATAGAACTGTTCACCAAACTTTCGTGTACTCCTTATGACGTGTTATAGAAAATGAAAATGATAGAGACTATCTCTTTTATAATTTCTAAACTTAGCTCTGTGATGTGTTCATCTGGAAAACCAAAATCACATGACAAAAACCATTTCTCGAATCATTCCCCAAATAAGATGTAATAACAACGATCGATTCCATAACAAAAATGAAGATACCGGAGGGATATTGAGTTACTGGTACTCCTCAAATTGCATCTATAGCACGAGATAAGCAATTAAGCATGCATTTAATTATAATTTTCAACAAAAAAAAACCGTTATTCCTTCACGAGTCAAACCTTTTCCTGCTTATAAAATACATGCAGCTGGCATAAATACACAACTTATCAGGACAGCCCAGCTGCCTAGCTAGCCCCAATGAATTCTCGATCAAGCTTACACATTTATTAATTAATTAGTACAGTCAAGATGGTGATACCTTTAATTTCCCCAACCAACCAAATTTAATTGCTCGAGTCATTAAATCACCGTGAGAAAAAAGAAAAAAAAATTGTGTATTAGAAAATAATATAAATCATAATCTGGGGTTTCATTTAACAGCAAAAAGATTCAGATGAGATAATTTTTTGACATATTATTATAGCTTTGTTGACCCAGCGGTCATAAATTCAAATCTCATCATTTTATTTTATTTAATAAAATCAAACATAAAAAAAATATGAGTCTATACAAATTCAAACTTAAAAGACTTTCACCTAAAATAATATATTAAAAAATAATATAAATTATATTTTAAACCTTAATTAACTAACCGAAATATTTTTTAAAACTTTTATGCGACCGGGGACTCAGGTAACTACGTACTGTGTGAACGATGAGGGTAAGTGATAAGTACAATCACGCGTTAAGCCATGAGCCGAGCTGCACTGTTCGTTGTCGGGGCGTGGTGATCCTTCTTATTTATTCCTCGCTAGCTTGCTAGCCTGGTGTAAAATGCGGAGCAATGAGACGACCCGCATTAACACTTTTTCTCCAAGTCATCGAAATTGGCCGCGATGCACCCTGCAAGTAGCCAAGTTGGTTTTTGCTTTACTCGAACCTATACACATTATAAACTGGACTGGGAAAACAGGTGGTTATAATAGATACTCTATAATATATGATTTATATTATTTTTAATATATTCCTTCAAGTAAAAGTTATTCGGTTTCAAACTTGCATAATCTCATATCATTTTATGCTTGGTTTTTATCGGAGGATGGTGATATTTGAACTCATAACCGTTGCGTCAACAAGGTTTTCATACCATGTTAATGAACCATAGTGAAACTCTATAATATAATTTATATTGTTCTTGACTGTTTGAACCGCTAGATCACCTATTCAGTAAGTTTAAACACGAGGATATTTGTGACGTGAGTGTGATATGTGTGTGCGAGTTTGTCTATTTTAATTTATATATAATTCTACTCATTGTAGGTTTCTACATAGTTAATTATATTATCAAGTGATTATCAAATTTAATTGGATTGGAAATGCAGTTGAGGATGTTTTTAAAATGTTTTTTATTCATAAATATATTAAAAATATTTTTAATATCAACGCATGAAAATGATCTAAAAACACTATTTTTTAAATTTAAAGTAAAAAAATAAAAATAAAAATATTTTTGAAATATAATAAAAAATATGACCTAAAAAATAAAAATATCAGGAGAAATTAAAAAATCCAGAAATCCAAGTCTATTAAATTTTATTCCTTCAAGTTAAATTAATATATATATATATATATATATATATATATAATTCCCAGCCTCAGTACTTGTGTTTCTATTCCCAGCTCCCAAGCAAGCCGCGGCCCCGAGACAGTTGCCGACAATCCTGTCTTGATAGAATAACGGTGTCCATGAAGCGCCGTGAACACATGAAGCTGTTATGAACAATGAACAAGCCATTACTTACGTATTGTCATGATACAAAAAACTTTTGATTTATATAATAAATTTTGAAATAAAAGTACAATTTTATAAAAACTTTAAAATAATCACAGTTTTATTTATTTATTTAAATTCACAAAATAAACTTTCATGTGTTTTAGTTGCATCCAAAAAAATTCCATGGTCAAAAGAGTCTAAAAAAAATCATTGCCATCGCACGTGCAAGGATGCTACTTTATTTTCTTCTTCTTTCTACCAGCCAGCCTTTCCAGTTTCCATTACGTGAAAGGATTTTTTTTATTTTTTAGAAAATCTATTCGAATTTAGAAATCTTTCTTATTAAAGCTTCATCATTGTTTTCTCCACCGAGAATTTGATCAGAAAATGAATATTAATAATGCATCATAAACTCAAGTCCAAACATTAATTTAATGTGTGAGCAAAGCTCGCCTCAAAAAACATCCGTACTGCGTGCGCATGGTGTAAACCCTAGGGTTAGTCCCAGGCAAAATCAATGTCGACTTTCTCAACAAACAAAGAAAGAACCTGACACTGTGATTTTCCTGGTCAACTGCCAGTTATGAGCCATCGCGATCTCCTTTACCCTTTATTTACGAACTCTTTGTTCATTTATGATGCTGTTTGGTGCTTACGTGGAGCATCAACGTTGTCCTCGAATAGAGGCAACTGGAATTATAGATTTTTTATTTTCTTTAGTCTTCGAAACCAGCTGTTAGCTATTTTGAAAATTCTTTATAGAATATTTGACCAGTCTTGAATTTGAAGGATGTGGATATTAATGAATCCATCAAACCACAAATTGATTTTCAATCCAGCTGAAGTCTTCTTTTTTTAGTCTGATTTAAAAAAAAAATATTTTTTATTTTTTAAAAATTATTTTTAACATCAGTACATGAATATGATCTAAAAACATTCAAAATATTTAATTTAAAACAAAGAATAAAAATATTTTTGGCTATTTAATTTAGTGCATGTATTATGGTGATAAAAATAATGAAATTGATAGGAATTTGTTTTTTCAACTCAACTCTTTGTCCATCCAAATTTAAAATTAAATCATATAAAGTTGTCTTGAAACAATGTAATTAATTTTACAAGTTTCTTTTAAAAAAAACTTGAACACTTGTTAAAAAAATATAAGGATAAAAACTAAAGGAGCAAAAAAGATATAAAAAAACGAACATTGAAGCTCCACAGATAATGTAATTTTTTAAATATAGAGGAATAATTATATGGTTGAAAACATGAAGTACTGATGAAGACAGTCAGACTCATGTTAGTTATAATTGCAGTAGAATGTCCCAAATGTGTTATTTCCTTTTAAGACGAGTCGAAGGCACTTTCTTACTAGCAAACATTATTGATATTAACCTTGGTGGGGTTGAGTGTCTAAAAATATTAATTTCGGAAATAACACATTAAAAAAACCAACAAAATAACGTCATTTTTATCTTAGTTTTAATTTCGGTCTGTTTCAAAATACCAGTCAAATTTCAGTCAGAACATCTCGGTACCGTTCGGTGTGCCGTTCGACCTTGAAATCCTCCTTATTTTGATTAACTTGCGATTGTGTTTCTAATTTAAGATTATATTTATTTGACTTTGTATTTAAATTGTACAATTTAAAGTTAATTTATCTTGAATTTTAATTATACTTGTTAAATTAATATTTTAAGTTTTTCACATACATACATATATATATATATATATATATATATATATATATATATGAACAATACAACCCCGAAACGGTATGCCGAAATCCTCCGAAACAGAAACGTTCTGTACCAATAAAAATCGAACAACGACTCAAACAAATATCTAAAAGGTATTGATAACCTTAATTAAACATACATAAATCATATCATAAAACCTTATTAAAAATCAACTTACAATCAACTGCAAGCTGAAAAATATTTTTTATTTTTATTTATAAATATATCAAAATAATATATATTTTTATTATCAATATAATATATTTTTTATTTTTTAAAAATTATTTTTAACATCAGTACATGAATATGATCTAAAAACATTCAAAATATTTAATTTAAAACAAAGAATAAAAATAATTGTTATTTTATTTTTAAAAATATTTTTGAAACACAATGTAAAACACCATCAAAGTCCACATTATTTTGGCTATTTAATTTAGTGCATGTATTATGGTGATAAAAATAATGAAATTGATAGAAATTTGTTTTTTCAACTCAACTCTTTGTCCATCCAAATCTAAAATTAAATCATATAAGAGTTGTCTTTATATAATGTAATTAGTTGAACAAGGTTCTTTTTTTAAAAAAAAACTTGAACACTTGTAAGAAAAAAAAATAAGGATAAAAATAAAAGAGAAAAAAAAGATTAAAAAAAAACGAACATTGAAGCTCCACAAATAATGTAAAATTTTTAAAAATAGAAGAATAATTGTATGGTTGAAAACATGAAGTACTGATGAAGACAGTCAGACTCATGTTTCTTATAATTGCAGAAGAATGTCCCAAATGTGTTACTTCCTTTTTAAGACGAGTCGAAGGCAGTTTCTTTCTTGCAAACATTATTGAAATTAAACTTGGTGGGGTTGAGTGTCTAAAAAATATTAATTTGGTGTTTGACTAAGTTTGTTTTTTCGAATCTAGTGGATTAACCAATGATTTAATTGAATAAGTAATTATTTTGAATTTTTTATAATATAGTTTAAAATGATGCCAATTTGACTTTCTTAAAAAAAATAAAATCGAACCAAGTTATTTCACTTGACTCCTAACTCGAATCTTCAACCGAGTCAACTTTTAAATTAGATTTAACAATTATGTTTGCAAGCTAAATTTTGTTGATTTAACCTATTATATTTCTTATAAGCTATTATTCCATGGTTTTGTTTTATTCACACTAAAAAAAAATATCAATATAAATCATATCATAAAACCTTATTAAAAATCAACTCACAATCAACTGCAAAGCTGAAAAAATACATTTTTTATAGCTATTAAACCCAAAGTTGTCAGTATCATTTTGTTCCGGCCGAAACGTTCCATGCCATTAAAAAAACCAACAAAATAACGTCATTTTTATCTTAGTTTTAATTTCGGTCTGTTTCAAAATACCAGTCAAATTCCGGCCGGAACGCCTCAGTACCTTTCCAGGTGTGTCGTTCCGGCTTTAAAATCCTCCTTATTTTGATTAACTTGCGATTGTGTTTCTAATTTAAGATTATGTTTGTTTGACTTTGTGTTTATATTGTACAATTTAAAGTTAATTTATCTTAAATTTTAATTATATTTGTTAAATTAATATTTTAAGTTTTTTCATATATATATATATATATATATATATATATATATGAACAATACAACCCCGAAACGGCATGCCGAAATCCTCCGAAACAGAAACGTTCTGTATCAATAAAAAAACCGGAACAACGCCTAGAACGGTATTGATTACCTTAATTAAACATACATAAATCATATCATAAAATCTTATTAAAAATCAACTTACAATCAACTGCAAGCTGAATTTTTTTTTTATAGCTATTAAACCAAGAATTCGAGACAGCACCTACAATAAAAATAAAATAAAATATATAAGTTGTGCCTGATTATTTTGTAGCTATATATACCAAACCACGCTCAACTTGTCCAGATTCTCTGCCAATTGGTGCTCTCAATCTCCACTGTCAACCCTAGTCTTATAAATATCCTGCGTGTATAGATGACAACTGGGATCGATCGGTTCGCATGTCAATTGTCATCACCCAATTTTGGGTGACTCCCAAAATAAAATAAAAATAACAAAAAATAAAATAAAAGAGATCGGGGTTGTTAGAAATTGTGGTGAAAAATTTGAATATTTTCTGAGCTTAATCATATCCCTGTTGCGCCCAAAAATGAGAAAAAATGCAAATTCAAGCTAAACATTAAGTCAAAAATCATAATTATATTTTTTATAAGCCAAGTTAATTTAATCATGGGCTAATTCAAAATATTATTATGGTTGAGAATTAATTTAGGGTCCAATTAAAGAATTTAATTAAGTGCAAGGGCTTAATTATGCTTTAAATTGATCAAATTAATTTTATTACGGGCTTAATTGACAAAAATTCAAATTCTTGAATTTAATTTGGGTTCAATTCAGAAGATTGGAATTTTTGGAGACCCAATTGAATTTTTCCAAGTTAATTGTGCAAAATTAGGGGCCAAATTGAAGACAATTGAGAATTTAATGCTCAATTGAGGGTCAAATTGCACAAAATAAAAAGCAGGGACCAAAATAAAAAAGCACACAAATTGAAGGACTAAAGCATATTTTTACCTACAATAATTCAACAACCCACTACTAAAAGCAAATATTATCCAAGTTTTTTATGCTTTAGTGCATAAATACTGTGGCATACCAGCATATCAGAATGGCTATAAATAGCCATGCAAACCAAGCAGAAGGGGACGAGAAAGAGGAGGGGAGGAAGAAGAAGAAGAGAGCTGGAGACAAAAAATCTGGGAAGAAAGAGCGCCAGAGTAGAAGAAAATAGAGGAAGGTTCACTGTCGGAGGCACCACAGAGGCGAGAGAGGCTGAGAGGAAACCGAAAAAATATAGCAAAGCAGAGTGAATTTTCAGTAAAGAAACCGAGGGGAGAAGGGAGGAAGCTGTCACGAGGAAACCAGAAGAAAAATAAATAGAAGAACACGGGAGAAGAAGACTACTAGACCGGGAAAACTTGAAAGGAAAAATGAAAAAACATGCAGGGAAACGAGAGTTTTTATAATTCTCATCTTCAAGCAATCGACCAAGCTTTCGCTTTCTTCTCCAACACCAGCAGAGCGACTCCAGTAGCCCTCTCTCTCTTCGTGTGCAGCCGTAACAGGACAAGGAGCCGCCAACGCCAGAGCGATTTTCTTATCCAACAGCAGACCACACGGTGACCATCTCTCTCCCATTGCGGTGCTCTCTTTCTCTCTCCACGTCGTCTCTCTCTCCTCTCCAGCCACAAGCAAGCTCATCCTCATCCCTCGCCATCACCCCACGACAGAGTGACCGGAAGAATCTCCCATCATTCTCCTCCGACTCGGCGATCAGGCACCAGACAACGAGACGAAAACAGCGACCATCGGCATCGGTTCCAGCACTGAGCCGGCGACTTCCAGCCCTCCTCCGGCCGCCACAGACCTCTGTTTCCAAAACCACGACGACAGGAAGGATCACCTCGATCTCCTCTACACGACGGTATCCTCAGGTAACCCTCTCGTTGATGTTTTAAATTCTGTATGAACAGTGCACATGCACTGTTCTTCTTCTTCTTCGATTTCATTTTCGTTTTTTTTTTGCCGGGCCGGGTTAACCCGACCTAGCCCAATAGTCACTGGGCTTCCAGCCCAGATGAGGCTGGAAGCCCAGCCGTTCAGGTTATCGACCACTGGATCGACAATTAAATCGAGCGTGATCGTCACATGCATCAGTCGACCAAATGAAATAAAAAAAATAAAAAAATAAAAAAATAAAAAAAATAAAAAAAAATAAAAAATAAAAAAATAAAAAAAAATAAAAAAATAAAAAAAATAAAAAAAAATAATTTTTTTTTTTAAAAAAAATACTTTGTTTTCTTGCATAAGGCCGGATTCCAAAGCTTTTCTCATTGTATTTTTATAAAAAAATATGTTGCATATTTTTTTTTCCTTCTCATATTTTAAAATAAAATTTGGATATTGTAACCAGTTTACAATTATCCATTAGAAGGCGGCCAAAATATCAAAAATGATTTAATAATTATTTTGTTTTGGCGGTGTAAATTTACATATTAAAGTACACTTGCGGATGAAAAAGGATAATTGAATAATCATTTTATTCTAGATTTTGTGGTGTAAATTTACATTGTAAAGTACCCCATTTTTACTGCGGTGTAAAAGTACATTGTAAAGTACACCGGCAAAAAAAAAAAAAAAAAAAAATTTGAAAAATGCGATGCAAAATTTTAATTTAGAAAATAAACAATCAAACAACAATGCAGCTTACCTTAGGTAGGGTGCACTGGGGGTGATGCGTCTTCCCCTTGCACAACAAGTCCCTTACCGAGACTCGCAGACCAATAGGTTCCTAGTAACCTTAATACTAGGTGGCGACTCCTGATATTTATAGTCGTAATTTTTACGACTATAAACACCCCCATATTTTCATTCGCGTGTCGTTATTCTCCGAAACAAAAAGGGGAATGGCGGGGCGCGAAGCGCGTCAAAAATCTCCGTCGCGACAGATGGCGACTCCACTGGGGACTCAGGGACTGAGCTTTGGTTGTTTGATTGTTTATTTCTGAGTTTGCTTTTTGCACTCTTTTTAATTGCTTTAACTTGCATTTTTACTGCTTTAGCATGCATTTTATTTTTCAATTCGTGCATAACATTCGATTTAAATTAATGTCAGCATGCATTTTAATTTCCAGTGTAAACCCAATTTTAAGTTAGGAGGGGATTAGCGGTCTGCCCCATGACTTTCAGTCGGGGTTCAGATTCGTGAAACATCCAACTATGAACTGAGTGTTTACTTGATAATGGCGGTCACACTGTGCCCCAACCATTTCTGGTAAACCCCCATACCATCTTCATGTGAGGTGGTCACTGGGCAGTTCATAGACCCTTTGAGACCAGATAAAGCTTTCCCCTCATGTAGTGGCTTAGAGCTTGCTTTTGGGGTACACCATTCGTGATAATTCATTTGTTACGTATGCACATGCATTTGCATTCTCATACATTCATCACTACATACATAACATATCATCATCAGGTTGAAATATAGGTCCCCGAAGAAATTCACCTCCTAGGATTTACAACACTCGTCTTCGTCAAAGAAATATGGAAGACGAAGAACGTGCACATCAAGATGCTCACTTCCAAGAGGAGTTGAATGCTTTAAAAGACAGTGTAGCTCGCATCGCTAGTCTACTTGAGCAGACACTAAGAAATGCCTCTGGCGAGGGTCCTTCAACTAGACCTCCGACAACTACTCGAACACAAACAGTAAATAATCCTGATGAAATAATCGGAGAAGGGGTTCAGAATCCTCAACAAAATCCCGCTTTTGGACATGCAACCGCACCGGCACCCCTACCAACACCGATTGGTGGAATATCTATAAATGAGTCCCATAAAACACAGTCATCTGACGGTGTTGATCAAGATAAGATGGCGACACTGGAAGCCAGGATAAGGGCCATTGAGGGGGTAAACTTATATGACCCAGTACGAGCTGTAGAAATGTGTCTAGTCCCGAACGTTGTAATACCAAAGAAGTTTCGTGTCCCTGAATTTATCAAATACACTGGGATACAATGCCCTGTCACTCACCTAAAATCATATTGTAACAAAATGGCAGAAGTAGTTCATGATGAAAAACTACTGATGTATTTTTTCCAAGACAGTTTGAGTGGGGCAGCCTTGAATTGGTACATGAGATTAGACAACACCAGGATCCGTAGTTGGAAAAATCTGGTAGATGCTTTCATCCAGCAATATAAGTACAACATGGACATAGCTCCCGACAGAACAAGTTTGTCCAATCTGGAGAAGAAAGACAAAGAAAGCATAAGGGAATATGCTCATAGATGGAGAGATCTCGCTGCACAGGTACATCCTCCACTTCTAGATAAAGAGATGGTGACATTGTTCGCCAACACGCTAAGGGCGCCCTATTACGAACATGTAATGGGCAGTTCAGCACAGCAATTCACGGATGCTGTAGCTGTGGCAGAGCGAATAGAGCAGGGAATTCGAAGTGGAAGAATCCTCGCACCTGTGGAAAAAAATAGCTTTGAAGGCAAAAGAAAAGATGCCGGATATTCTGGAGACGATTACAAGGGTAGGAGCAACCAATTCCAAAACTCCCATCACCCCTCTTCTCAGATCTCCAACATCAATCTTCAAGCCAAAGATCCATCTAAAAATTTCCCGAAAAGAAATTACCAGAAAACCCAAGATCAGCTACCTCCATTACCATTGCCTTTGAATGAGATATATCAAAATTTGGTAAGCACTGGGAAAATAGCTCCTGAACCTTATGTACCTTTGCAACCACCTTATCCTGATTGGTACAAACCTGATTTAAGCTGCGAATACCATGCCGGTGCTGTAGGGCATAGCATTCACACTTGTGGTGCCTTCAAAAAGATGCTCATGCATTTGATTAAAGCAGGGTGGGTAACATCCGAAGGAAGTTTAAGCCCGACATCCAAGTAAGCTTCACAGAAATAAGGTACCAAGTGTCTGCACCAATTAAAGTAAGGTCAGCAAAAGCTTTTGAAAAGGGAATGTGCCGATATTGGAAGATAAAGTTTGCTTTTGTGATTTCCTTTTGTTTCGGTCATGTCCGCACATTATATCCGCATTTTGATTTGTCGATAAAGTTGTTTGTAATGCCATAAGACCTTTTCGTTGTTAAGCAGACATTTCTTTACGGTGGTTATGTTGTGCCTCTGCTTATTGTTTAAATAACACAAGTATGACCCTTTCATCCAAATTATACATGATCCCATGATTTCATAAAGATTTTTGGCAAATCAAAGTCTAGTACGAGAATGAATGCCAATTTGATTTTTGTTTAACAAATGTGTTCTGGGAATTCAACGGATTTCATTGAAAGGTGATCTCATACCACCAACACCCACATAATAAAGCTAATCTCTAAGCCAAATAAATAATTCAAAAAATGCAGAAAAATAAAAAAAACTTGTTTCGCATAGAAAAGCAAGGCTTATTGATTCAGATGACATGTTTTTGAAATGACGAAAGGCCATCTTTGATATGCCGTCACGAAGTCTCAAATACCCTTTGTCGTCCCTATTTGAGCCTTATAATTTTATCTTCTTGATAATTAATCCTGACAAGGATCACACCCTACACTGGGGGGCAAGTGCAAAAAAAAAAAACAGTCCTCAATAACAAGTTGACACCCGAAGAAAGTTGGGGGGCATAAACATAAAATGGGTTTTAGTACACTATAACGAATGAAGTCAACATTTTGGTAGTGCTAAGAACTCAACATAGAAAGCCCAAACAAGATGCTGGGGGCTTGTCGTGAAAAAGCCTAAACAAATATACTTGGGGGGCCTGTCAAGTCAGCATAATGTTAGTGCCAAAAGCCAATGAAAAACCCAAACAAATATACTTGGGGGCATGCCAAGTCGGCACAACATTAATGCCAAATAGCAGTGAAAAAAATCGAGCAAATACTGGGGGCATGACAACATAGAAAGTCCAAATAAATACTTGGGGGCATGTCAAGTCAGCATAATGTCAGTGCCAAATTTCAATGAAAAAACCCGAACAAAATATTTGGGGTCATGTCAAGTCAGCACGATGTCGATACCAAATTCTAATGAAAGCCCAAACAAATACCGGGGGGCATGTCAAGGTCAAAGCCCAAGTCAACATTGGGGGGCATGCTAGGTCAATATGAAAATCAATCATGAGGGCTAAGTGAAGTTCTAAGAGTAAGCACTAAGTGATCCTTAGTCTAAAAAACCCTCAAACACTTTTTGAGCCTACAAATATCATTTTTTCGTAGCCAGTAACCTAAGCCTACGTTACAAGCCTATTAAAGCCCTTTCTGATCAAATACGAGTTATCTGGATTGATAAGCAGTGCTTTTTCATCTGAAACAATCCTTACAAATGTTTCACAAACTCATCGAAACCTTCATGACATACAAGACTTACAAATATCATTTTGCATTCTTGTCAAAGTCAACATAAAACCTGACAATGAGATCACTTGAATTCTTTCGAGAACAAGCTTGTTAAATAAACATCAAAATGGTTTTTGTGCTTGGAATGACTTTGAAATTCCAAAAGTATTTCATGAAAATATTTTTTGCAAATAGCCATCTCTTTTGTGCAAACACTCATAGCCTATAACACTGGTGTGACATGGCCCAATTAAGGCAATCAAAATGATTTTTGTGCTTGGAATGATTTTGAAATTCCAAAAATCCCACATGAAAATACCATCTTTGCAAATGATCAACCCCTTCCTACAAACACTTGAAGCCCAAAACACTTTTGGGGCATGACCAAACAGGGGGCAATTTAAAATGCAATTGAAGTTGGCTCCATCGCTTCTTTTCAAAGAATCTGGATCAAACTCGTGGGGCATATCATCTCCGTGGTCAAATCAACAAGTGGCGGCTATCAAACCACGAAGTTGACTCCATAATTCCTTTTCAAAGAATCTGGATCAATCTCAGGAAGATCTATCATCTGCAGCGGTTAAAATCAACAAGTTGCGGTTTGAGTATGCAGAAGCGAGAAGCCGTCAAATCACGAATTTGACTCCATAATTCCTTTTGAAATAATCTGGATCAAACTCAGGAGGGCATGTTGAGATCGATCATCTCCAGTGGTCAAAATAGACAAGTTGCGGCTTGAGTATGCAGAAGCGAGAAGCCGTCAAATCATGAAGTTGACTCCATAATTCCTTTTTAAAGAATCTGGATCAAACTCGGGGGCATGTTGATATGGAAAATCTATCATCTCCAGTGGTCAAAATCACAAGTTGCGGCTTGAGTAAGCAGAAGCAAGAAGCCATTAAATTCAGAGGTCCAAATCCCGGAAAAGAAGGTCTGGAGGAAGAAAGGGGACCTATATCTCTCAGGTAAGTATACATGCATCATCATGCATTGCATCCCCATTGAAAATCTAAAATATTTTAGAAGGATCGTAATTTACGGACTTTCATCATTTTGTGCACGCCTCTGAGCTCTCACCCCTTTCACTTCCTTAAGCATGCTTTTCGGCTTCATCTCTTTCCTAATTAGAATGTCATAATGCATTGCATCTCGCCACTGATAATCTAGAAAATGTTTAGAAGGGATTGTAATTTACAAACCTTCATCACTTTTCTGTGCGCCTCTAAGCCCTCATCATTTTCACTTCCCTAAGTGCACTTACGAGCCTTTCATTCAGCAGATAGAGCGTTTTTCAACCCTATCTATTTCCTCATTTGAATGCGCTTTTTAGCCATCAACCAACTCAGATAGTGCACTTTTAAGTCCTATCCCTTTCAAGAACTTGATGAGTTTTCCAATCCTCGGTTCATCAATCAAAATAGTGCGCTTTCATGCCCTATTTCCCCCATCCTCGAGGCGTTTTCAAACCCTCGACCATCAATCAAAATAGTGCGCTTTCATGCCCTATTTCCCCCATCCTCGAGGCGTTTTCAAACCCTCGACCATCAATCAAAATAGTACGCTTTCATGCCCTATTTCCCCCCATCCTCGAGTGCGTTTTCATACCCTCGACCATCAATCAAAATAGTGCGCTTTCATGCCCTATTTCCCCCATCTTCGAGGTGTTTTCATACATTCACCATTTTTCACTTGGGTAGGTCACCCATAACAATGAGACCATCACCATTTTCACCTGGGTAGGTCACCCATAACAATGAGACCACCATCACCATTTTCACCTGGGTAGGTCACCCATAACAATGAGACCACCATCACCATTTTTCACCTGGGTAGGTCACCCATAACAATGAGACCATCACCATTTTCACCTGGGTAGGTCACCCATAACAATGAGACCACCATCACCATTTTTCACCTGGGTAGGTCACCCATAACAATGAGACCATCACCATTTTCACCTAGGTAGGTCACCCATAACAATGAGACCACATCCATCATTTTTCACCTGGGTAGGTCACCCATAACAATGAGACCATCACCATTTTCACCTGGGTAGGTCACCCATAACAATGAGACCACATCCATCATTTTCACCTGGGTAGGTCACCCATAACAATGAGACCACCGTCACCATTTTCACTTGGGTAGGTCACCCATAACAATGAGACCATCGTCACCATTTTTCACCTGGATAGGTCACCCATAACAATGAGACCATCACCATTTTCACCTGGGTAGGTCACCCATAACAATGAGACCACCATCACCATTTTCACCTGGGTAGGTCACCCATAACAATGAGACCACATTCACCATTTTCACCTGGGTAGGTCACCCATAATAATGAGACCACATTCATCATTTTTCACCTGGGTAGGTCACCCATAACAATGAGACCACATCCACCATTTTTCACCTGGGTAGGTCACCCATAACAATGAGACCACCATCACCATTTTTCACCTGGGTAGGTCACCCATAACAATGAGACCACCATCACCATTTTTCACCTGGGTAGGTCACCCATAACAATGAGACCATCACCATTTTCACCTGGGTAGGTCACCCATAACAATGAGACCACCATCATCATTTTCACCTGGGTAGGTCACCCATAACAATGAGACCATCACTATTTTCACCTGGGTAGGTCACCCATAACAATGAGACCACATCCATCATTTTCACCTGGGTAGGTCACCCATAACAATGAGACCATCACCATTTTCACCTGGGTAGGTCACCCATAACAATGAGACCACATCCATCATTTTCACCTGGGTAGGTCACCCATAACAATGAGACCACATCCGCCATTTTTCACCTGGGTAGGTCACCCAAAACAATGAGACCACCGTCACCATTTTTCACCTGGGTAGGTCACCCATAACAATGAGACCACATTCACCATTTTCACTGGGGTAGGTCACCCATAACAATGAGACCACCATCGCCATTTTTACCTGGTAGGTCACCCATAACCATGAGACCACCTTCACCATTTTTCACCTGGTAGGTCACCCATAACAATGAGACCACCTTCACCATTTTTCACCTGGTAGGTCACCCATAACAATGAGACCACCTTCACCATTTTCACCGGGTAGGTCACCCATAACAATGAGACCACCGTCACCATTCTTTTCTTTACAACGCTTACTATCTAAAGTTTTTCCAAAACTTTAGTCGTAAGCATTGTAAAGAGAGAGCAATCATCATCACCCAATTTTTGGGTGACTCCCAAAATAAAATAAAAATAACAAAAAATAAAATAAAAGAGATCGGGTTGTTAGAAAAATTGTGGTGAAATTTTGGAATATTTGTTGAGCTTAATCATATCCCTGTTGTGCCCAAAATGAGAAAAATACAAATTCAAGCTAAACATTAAGTCAAAATCATAATTATATTTTTATACGCCAAGTTGATTTAATCATGGGCTAATTCAAAATATTATTATGGTTGAGAATTAATTTAGGGTCCAATTAAAGAATTTAATTAAGTGCAAGGGCTTAATTATGCTTTAAATTGATCAAATTAATTTTTTTACGGGCTTAATTGACAAAAATTCAAATTCTTGAATTTAATTTGGGTTCAATTCAGAAGATTGGAATTTTTGGAGACCCAATTGAATTTTTCCAAGTTAATTGTGCAAAATTAGGGGCCAAATTGAAGACAATTGAGAATTTAATGCTCAATTGAGGGTCAAATTGCACAAAATAAAAAGCAAGGACCAAAATAAAAAAAGCACACAAATTGAAGGACTAAAGCATATTTTTACCTACAATAATTCAACAACCCACTACTAAAAGCAAATATTATCCAAGTTTTTTATGCTTTAGTGCATAAATACTGTGGTGTACTGAAGATATCGAGCATGGCTATTTATAGCCATGCAAACCAAGCAAAAGAGGGGGCAGACGGAAAGAAGAGGAGAAGGAGGAGAAAGAAGAGGAGAAGAGAGCTGGAGACAAAAAATCTGGGAAGAAAGAGCGCCAGGAGTAGAAGAAAATAGAGGAAGGTTCACTCGTCGGAGGCACCACAGAGGCGAGAGAGGTCGAGAGGAAACCGAAAAAAATATAGCAAAGCAGAGTGAATTTTCAGTAAAGAAACCGAGGGGAGAAGGGAGGAACTGCCACGAGGAAACCGGAAGAAAAATAAATAGAAGAACACGGGAGAAGAAGACTACTGAACCGGGAAAACTTGAAAGGAAAAATGAAAAACATGCAGGGAAACGAGAGTTTTTATAATTCTCATCTTCACAGAATCGACCAAGCTTTCGCTTCTTCTCCAACACCGGCAGAGCGACTCCAGTAACCCTCTCTCTCTTCGTGTGCAGCAGTAACAGGACAAGGAGCCGCCAACGCCAGGCAGCTTTTCTTATCCAACAGCGACCACACGGTGACCATCTCTCTCCATTGCAGGTGCTCTCTTTCTCTCCACGTCGTCTCTCTCCTCTCCGACCACAACGAAGCTCATCCTCATCCCTCGCCATCGACCCCACGACAGAGTGACCGGAAGAATCTCCCATCATTCTCCTCCGACTCCAGCGATCAGGACCAGACAACGAGAGACAAAACAGCGACCATCGGCAACGGTTCCAGCCGCAGACCGGCGACTTCCAGCCCTCCTCCGGCCGCCACGGACCTCCATTTCCAAAACCACGACGACAGGAAGGATCACCTCGATCCCCTCTACACGACGGTATCCTCAGGTAACCCTCTCGTTGATGTTTTAAATTCTGTATGAACAGTGCACATGCACTGTTCTTCTTCTTCTTCGATTTCGTTTTCGTTTTTTTTTTTTGCCGGGCCGGGTTAACCCGACCCAGCCCAATAGCCATTGGGCTTCCAGCTGTTCAGTGGTCGACACTGGATCGACAAATTAAATCGAGTGGTCGTCATCCACCAGTCATCGACCAAATTGAAATGAAATAAAAAATTAAAAATAAAAGAATAAAAAATAAAAAATAAAAAAAATAATAAAATCAAATAAAAGAATAAAAAAAATAAAAAAGGAAAAAGGAAAATAATTTTTTTAAAAAAAAAATACTTTGTTTTCTTGCATAAGGTCGGATTCCAAAGGTTTTCTCATCGTATTTTTTGTAAAAAATATGTTGCATATTTTTTTTTCTTTCATATTTTAAAATGAAAAATTTGGATATTGTAACCGATTTACAATTATCCATTGGAAGGCGGCCAAAATATCAAAAAATGATTTAATAATTATTTTGTTTTGACGGTGTAAATTTACATTGTAAAGTACACCCTCGTATGAAAAAGGATAATTGAATAATCATTTTATTCTAGATTTTGTGGTGTAAATTTACATTGTAAAGTACCCCATTTTTACTGCGGTGTAAAAGTACCTTGTAAAGTACACCGGCAAAAAAAAAAAAAAAAAAAATTTGAAAAATGCGATGCAAAATTTCAATTTAGAAAAAAAACAATCAAACAACAATGCTATTTGCTTAGGGAGGGTGCACTGAGGGTGATGTGTCTTTTCCTTGTACAACAACTCCCCTTACCCAAGACTCTGGCAGACCAATAGGTTCCTAGTAACCTTAATACTAGGTGGCGACTCCTGATATTTATAGTCGTAATTTTTACGACTATAAACACCCCCATATTTTCATTCGCGTGTCGTTATTCTCCGAAACAAAAAGGGGAATGGCGGGCGCGAGCAGCTCAAAAATCGCTGTCGCGACATCAATGTTTACAGCGTAGAAGATTGGTGTGAGCACCTTGGATCAAAGATAAAGTCGCAATTGTAGCCATAGATAATAGAAGGAGCTTCACTGCTTTCAAGTCAGATATGAACACAATTTTAAACTTTTGGCAGGGAAGACATTGCTGGTAATGTCGAGGATAATATTAAATTCCCACCAGTTGTTTCGTTCCGCTTTGTCGCTTCTACTCTTTAATTTATATGTTAAATTAGCAAGAGTAAGAGCATGTAATAATAATATGAATTATATTCTAATTCTTACCTAATAGTTTAAGTTTTTGGGTGAGATAGTTCTTTAATATAGGATTTGTTGACACAATGGTCACGAGTTTGAATCTCATTACCCCATTTTATTTGATAAAAATCAAACACAAGATAAAGTGAGTCTGTGTTAGTTTCAAGCCCAGATAATTTTCATTTAAGATGATATGTTAGAGAATAATATAAATTATATTGTGAGGTTTCACCTGACAACTTAAATTTTTAAGTCAAACAGCAAAATAGAACCAAAAATTAACTCTTGGGTTTTCGAGGGTTTGTGGATTGAGTCTTAGTAGGGGTTGTATTGGAAATCTGTGTTTTCATAACAGAAATTGAGTTTGCTGTGAGAAAGAGAGGGCCAAATTTAACGTTTACTATTCTATGCTTTAGTACTTTCATTTGAACTCGATTATTATGGTTTCTAATTTGAGACATGTCCCCAACCTTCTATCCAATTCTCAGTTTTTGCCACAAAATAAAAGCATTTTTCAATTGAGTCCATAATATTTTATACCTTTTTACTGGATATTCAACACTCGTTTCAAAAGTGTTTTTTTTTTAAATTATTTTTATTTTTTAGTTTAAATTAAAAAAAATGTTTCTAGATCATCTTGATGCGATAATGTCAAAAAATGACTTTTTAAAAATAAAATAAAAATTATTTCGATACATTTCTAAATGAAAAATATTTTTAAAAACAACACCAGTTATACACCCATGCAGGCACTACAAGGTTTATCATGGTTAGAGTTGATCGTTTTTTGTTCGGTTCAATTTTATCTATAAAAACAATCAAATTAAAATTATAATTAAAAAAAATAAAATCAGTTTAAACCAATCAGTTTCAATTCATTTTTTTTTATGTAAAAAACCTTTCAATTCATTTTTTTATATAAAAAACCGAAAAATAAGACGTTGATTTTAATTGGGTGTTTGCATCAACATCCGTTTATACTTTCATCCAATGTGCACTTTTTTTTATGTTATGCAACGAAATTGTGCTTTTTTTAAAAGAAAAACTGATGGAAAACTTAGCACACATGAATAAAACGACTCCGTTGGATAACATAACGGATTTCCCTTCGGATCTGATAACATAAAATCAAAATATCCTTCGGGAAATTCATTTGTTCGCTGCAATGAGGCCCGGCCCAATAAGGCTTCGGCGCAAAGCTACGTCTCCGACACCACAAACAGAGCATAATTGTTTCCCTGGAGTCTAATCATCGTGAATTGGCTCATCTATTCCACCAAGGTCGTGTTTTCGGTTCGCTGAAAGCCTCGCTGCTAAACTGCTGTGAACGGAAGACCGCCAGACAACAGATTTCCTTAGATGGCCCAATTTATATGGCCTTGATGCGGATCAGATTAACTATAGAGCCTAGCCCATCACAGGCCCATTGGTCTGCCAGACGACGACGCGTATTTCACACAAACGCCTAAGCAAAAGAAGGGCTCCACAGCCATCAAGTGACCCCCCTTTGCCAGTGATAAAATCACACAAAACAGTTTACAAATCTGGCAAGCTTCTGTTTGGCTGCCGAGAAAGTGAAAAGAGAAAATGAGCGGACCATCAAAGAAGGTAGTGGACGTCGCGTTTAAAGCATCGAGAACCATCGATTGGGATGGGATGGCTAAGCTTTTAGTCTCTGATGAGGCTCGCAAAGAGTTCGCTACACTTCGTCGCGCTTTCAACGAAGTTAACTCCCAACTTGAGACCAAGTTCAGCCAGGTCTCCCTCACTTCCTCTCTCTAGTTTTTTTTTTAATTATTTTATGAATCTCTTCATTTCTAGATATAGAATTCTGGCTAACTATATCGTATTTAATTTGCACATATTTTCTTAATCACAAAGATAGGGGTTTTATATTTATCTCGATCGTTTTTATGATTGATTGGTATTTTTAATTTCCTTTTTTTATTTTAAATTTGATCAGGGATTTCGTTGGGATTTAGGAAATGGGTCTGGTTTGCATTGAAACTGCTCTGTTTCCACTGAAAATTAAAATGAGAAATTAGTGATTGCTTTGTTCACGTAATGTGATTATATCGCGGATAATTTATTGTTGGATTGATGAGAGAATTAAAACGGTTGCCAACAAGAAAGGGGAATTATTTTGCAATAAATTTTTCAGTTGAAATGTCGGTATTTCAAGCTGCATTGCACTCGATTATGTATCCAATAGCAGCAGAGACCTATTAATAGTGCATACGTTGAGGGGCTTTCGTGCTTGTCTATTAGGAATGACTTTGTATGTCCAAAAGCAGCTCCATAAAAGCTGTTCCTGCTGTTCTTACTTTTGATTTTTAGCTTTCTAGGTACTTTTTCTAGTGATTGTAAGTATTGTTTAATGATTGCGAATTGTTTTATTGTGCAGGAACCTGAACCCATAGACTGGGAATATTATAGAAAAGGAATTGGCACTCGCTTGGTGGACATGTACAAACAAGCATATGAAAGTATGTTTCATTATTCATTCACAGACATGACTCACGCGTTTTGGTCTGCCTGATTTACACTTTATTATAATTGCTGCCTTATGCTGACTGATACCTGTTTACTTGATATGTTGTTATAAATTGCTAATGTCAATGATGTTGCTGGAAGTTAATTTAACTTGGGACACTATTGATGCTTAATGATTTATTATTTCTAGCAACCATCTGCTTTAGGTTGATTAAAAATGCATCCTCCTTTAGATGATTAGATGTTTATTGAACTGTATTATTGACTTAACCAGATATAGCGTTTAGCATGATATGTGGAAACTGGAAAGTTTTGACCTTGGATTCATGTGCTGGCACTCAACTTTTAATAGCTAGCGGAGCATATATATATATATATATCTTCATGTTCTTAGCAATGCAGAAAGGCATTTTGTCCTGGCTTTAGGCCTCACTGTTTTAATTCCCCTGTAATAGTTGAGCTTGAGGGAACACTTGATGGATGGACTCCCCTGTCATCAGGGTCTAAGACAATTTTCCATAGTTGAATTTCATCTTAACATCTATGGATGACGAGTCTCTTTGTTTGATCTTCTCGTTTTAATTTATATTAAGAGGTTTTGTGAGATGGTATGACGAAAGCTATCCAATGTGGTGTTACCATTCATCCTTCAAACCTCTTGTGATGTTTCTCTCTCCTAATAAGCTATATTGAAAACCTGTCTAATGATGAAAGCTATCCAATATAGTGTTATCATTCATCCTTTAAACCTCTCGTGATGTTTTTTTATCCTTTTAAGCTATATTGAAAACCTGTCTAATGATGAAAGCTATCCAATGTAGTGTTATCATTCATCCTTTAAACCTCTTGTGATTTTTTTCTCCTTATAAGTTATATTGAAAACCTGTCTAATGTTTCTGAATTTGCTTGTGATTCAATCTAAACAAGGCCTGAAAACTTGTGCCTTTTACTTGCTTATAAAAATGAAAATAAAAATACCCTATGCCTCTCTGATTCTGAAACTCTTGTGCTCCTTACATTTCTATAAGTCCTTTTGCTTTCTGTTTGTTTTATTATTTTGGAAGTACATTGTTCTGGTTCTATGTTTCAGACACTCACCTTAATGCCTTGTTTTGTTTGTGATGTTTTTATACTGTTATCAAGTTGATTTATTAATATTTATTAGGTTGTCCCTAGGTTGATACTGATTTCCTTCCCTGGCATGTGTTTGCCCAATGCATGATCATAATTAGACCTATACTTTAGTTTCCTTTCACCAATCCTAGTTCCCGCATTGTGTGAACTGTTTTGTTGCGTACAATTGAGTGTGCTTTGTCTGCTTTAGGTTTGGTCCATATTGTAAGTAGGGTTGTTTTTCCATTTTTTCAGTTTTAAAGTATAGAGCAAGTGTACATAGAATCATAGCTCTGCTATCTTATTGGATTGGAATCAGTGCATGACAGGAATGTATTCTGGATATTCATCCTTGTAATGTCTGGCTACTAAAATGAAGCCACTTTCAGAATACTGAATTGAGCCAGCTTGTCCATATTTTTTTTGCAGGCATAGAAATCCCCAAGTTTCAAGATAAAGTGACTCCAGAATACAAGCCTAAATTTGATCAATTGGTGTGAGCCAATATTGCAATTCTGATTGTTATAGTGGTTTTTTAAATTTGTCTCTTGCAACCACCCCTCCCCCCATCACTTTCTTTTACAGTATATATTCTCTTTTGGTCTTGCAGTCGGTGGAATTGAAAGAAGCAGAGCAACAATCCCTGAAGGAGTCTGAGCGTTTGGAGAAAGAAATTGCTGAAGTTCAAGAATTGAAGGTGATGGGAATGGATACATTTATCTTTTAGTTCTATTCTTGTCCAGTTTATGATTTCTAACCACCAGACATCAATTTGAACAGACAAAAATCGGCACCATGACTGCAGAGGAGTACTTCGAGAAGCATCCTGAGCTGAAGAAAAAGTTCGATGATGAAATCCGCAATGACAATTGGGGTTATTGATCACATTAGCTGATTTTGCCTCCAACCTGGAATTCTGAACTCGTGGTGTTTTCCCTGTTCCTTTTTAAATAATAATTACTTAAAGGTGCTCCCAGTTTGTAGAATTTGACCTTCGACAATGTCCGTGTCAGATGCTAAACTTCACTTGGACAAGCAGGCTGGGGATTTACAAGGCGATGTGCTTCCTTTGATCAGCATCAATTGCTATCGCCCTCATTTTTTCAATTTAAACTGTTTATGATCAAAATAATCCAGGTGTGATTAGCATTTAAAACACTCATTCTGGATTGCAGACCATTCCATTTTGAGAGCAAGGCTTTTGTTTTACCAACGCCGTTGGAAAGAGAATCTGTCTGTTGCTCTTGTATTAACTTTTGAGTTTCATCGGCATGAATACGACGACGACAATTTTTTGCGTAGCTTTCATAGGTGTCGCTTGTTTTTCCCTTTTCTTTTCCATATTCCCCACGGAATCCCAGACTGACTTCACCGTTGATTGAAGAGTGCACCCTCCGGAACTGTAATCACCATAGATGCTGCTGCTAAGGTTTCCTCGAGCCTCTTTGAAGATTATTCTTCATAAAAAAAAAAGAAAACAAAAGGGATCGTTCTTGAATGTTAATGTGTAAGTTGGTTTGTTCCTTGCTTTTATTAAATGCTAAATGAATAGCTAGTAATATTTTAGTAGTTAGTTTTATTGAATACATTTTTTTTTTAAATTTTGTATGGTTTATAAATTTATTTATTTTATTGTGTCCATTTTGTTCTTAGAAATAGGATGGAGTATAAATGCTCGAACCATGAAATGTTTTGCAAGTAGAAAAAATCCATATTAGAAAATGAAAAATCCACGGGACCACTCCATTGGTAAAATTAAAAGCAAGTTACACACCATAGTGAAATAGAGTAAGGGGTATTTGACAATTAGAACTGTTAAAAAAATATATTTTTAATTTTTTTAAAATGATTTTTAATTTCAACACATTAAAACGAAACACTTCAAAAAATAATTTGAAACAGAGAAAAAAAATTCAAATCCAAAAATAAATGAACTCTAAATTCATATATTTAATTAAGATAAAAATAAAAGCTGGTTTACCAATAGAAAGTTAAGTTTTATAAACATGTCATCAAAGTACTTGGCTGGGAATTTTGCAAAACTCGTTGCTATACCTATTTTACCCCCTCGCCACCATGGGATGGATTTTGTTTTTCCTATAAATTAAATGCATAGATTTTCAAAGTGTTTTTTTATGTAAAAAGTCCAAAGTAAAAATAAAATTTTTTAATTGGCTAATATCAAAAATAATTTTTATAAAATAAAAAAATATCGTTATAATACTCTCAAATATACCTTAAAATTTTGACTTAATTTTGTAACAAAATTCTAATTTCAGAAATCATCTTGAACCAAATATATCTAAGGATTTTCTTTGAATAATAATAATAAAAAAATGAATTAATTTATAAAAAACATACCAGATATAATTTTACTCTCAAACAGACATCAAATCCCAACAATGTTTGTACTTTTCAGATGTCAACTAGAAGCAAGTGAATGCTGGATGGAGATAAAGATACAGCGAATGCAAAATTAAACACCATCCTTGGAAATGGTTAATTGAATGCTGTAAGATTCGGATTGAGGAAAGAACAAAATAATCACGCATAGTACTGTACAAAATTTGGGAACAAGATCACTGCAAAAACAGATCAACTGCCATTCTTGGCAAACCTTGAAAATTCTGAACAAGACACCCTTAAATAAGATGTCTTGACCTGAAAAGGAAAAGGAAAACAAAACGGGCTTGTCGACAGATAAAACTTGGTGCACCTGTTGCTGAAGATTCGGGGGGGTTTGACAGATAAAATTGATGTATCTATTGCTGAAGATTCAGACAAGGAAAAAAAAAAAATCTTCCAGCAGCCTTCACAAAACTGAAACCCGGAGGCTGTGGTTGATAGTTTTCTTGCTTCGGAAAGGTCTTTATCTATCCAGGACTAATCAGATTTTTTCTGTGACAGCTAACCTAGCTGCCTCCTCGTTTTTGTCCATGGCCTTCCTTGCTAGCTCATAGCCTGCAAAATTCATGGCGCCTAAGGGAGCAATCCAGAAAAACCTCGGCACTGCTCCTTTGAATAAGCCAAGGGGGCCCTCATGTTGGAGTATAGAGAAAACTATCATTGACATCGATACAGTTATTCCTGGTGGAGATGTCATCATTCTAGTTTTCATCACGTCAAAAGGGGTAGTGATAACAGCAGTTAGGCCTCCAGATAGAGCCCCAACTGCAATTGTTTCCCAGGGTTCCAGCTCCCGCCTTAGAAGTTGTTGGGCAACCTTGAAGAATCACGCCGATTACACATTAAATGGAAAACAAGAAAATAAAGGGAAAACATGACAGAAGAAAACGTTATGTTTTAATAGAAAATGCATCTAGGGACAGTGGTAAGATGAATTAAACGTTAAATATTTTATCCCGTGGCATGTTTTGGACAATTTATTGGCATACTTCCTTTCCCTTTCCCTTTCCCTTCTGCAGTCATAACTTCACTCCTTACAACTCTTTAGGTTTCTATAATATATTTAGTGATGAAAGTAACTATTAAGTTTCTACATAATATATTTAGTGATGAAAGTAGATGTGCTTCCCATTCTGGTTCGTTAACACTGTGTTCACATGCTAATAATTTAAAGATAATAACCAATTCTTGGCATTATACAGTTGTACAAAACCCAACATAAATGATATTACTACAGATCATCTTCAAAATGAAATCCTCTTTTAGAAGTTAGCAAAAAACAAAAACACCAAGCCCCCATGGTATCATGGATTGAAATTGATTATGGCATTCTATTGTTTTGCCTAATTTGATGGACCGCGAGAATAAAGTACCATGCTCTGGTTGACACGCACATAGAATTGAAAACTGCACCTTTAAAATTTTACACAGAAAAAAGATAAAAGTTAATTAATTTAAGCACAAAAATCTGCTTACCTTCTTGGATTCGCCATATAGACACATGCCAGCAACATAAAATGGAACTTCACGGAGAAGAGTGGCACCAGTCCCGCGAAAGAACCCCTTTAGGCCATCTTGCTGCCAAGTACCAACAACAGCCTGTCCTACATTGTCAAATAGGCCAGCCTGCAAACGCTGCTTCAGTACCTCACATGGGATCCGCACTGCTGTCCCCAAAAATGTGCTGCAGAATGATGCTACAGATTGAACCTGTATAACATCCCGACACATGTTAACAGTTGTTTCAAAACAACATAAAATTGGAGTATAAACCTAAATCAAATTCATTTTCATGCATCACTTATCTAGGCATCTCCGTTTGCACAGGAACATCTCTTGAGTGATAACATAGAGTTCAATGCATGGAAAATATCCTAGTCAAAAACTAAAAGTAAACAATTACATGCTGTGCTGATCTATCTTCTTCCAAACACTCAAGATTTGCAACAACTGATGAGCAAGATAGATGAATTGAACACAATGGTTTGAGCACCCTGTATATATTTAGTGGAAAGAACCACCAGGTAAGCCAGAAAGTAACTCAATTGTTTTGATCAGAAGAGATAGCAACAAGAGGAGCAGCAGACATAACAATTAAGCTGAACTGAGTGATACAAGAAACAGCAATATTGTTGGAAGTATCATGCTTAAGCAGAATCTCTTAATGCTTTGCCATCACCCACAATAAAGAAATGGCTGCTCTAAATCATCACTGCCAGATTGAACTCTTTGCAATTAAGCACCGTTCAAGAGATTAGGGAAGACCAAGATGTAAATGATTTAGTACATGTGAATGGAAAATTAACAACCCAACTAACATAATGATAAACATCACCTGGATATCTGGGAGTGTTGGGGCAACATTTATTAGCACAAGTTTGGTAGCTTCAAAAACCCCAGTTCGCAGGCCATGGCTGAAATGCCCGTGGAGAAAAGGTGAGCTACTAGATAAATAGTTGTTGCTCAGCAAAAGGCTGGAGGAAAAAAGACTAATAATAACCTTGAAAACTGTCCCCAAATTGCAGGAATTGAACCCCTGTACAATCCTCGAGCTCCAATTTGTGGAAGTTTTGAAATTATTTCTGGGAAGGTCAACGTTGAAGCTTGCACCCGAGTCTAAAAGATCATCAGAAGACCTAACATCAGCACTAATGGAAAACTGCACACTCATGCACACGCGTATATATATAAGGATCACCAACTAAAGGGGAAAGGCTGTGTAGTATTTGATCATGAATATCACTCTATATGACCAATGGTCAACGTTGCTGTAACTGGTCCAAAGTTTCTAGCTGCATTAGAGACAATCAAGTGAACAAAAAAAAAACACTGAATAGTACACCTTAATTGTATCAACAGGGTGCATCAGAGAACAAGAGAGTGCACATGAAAGACCCCCAGCCAATGCAGATCTTAAAACACTTCCAGCAGGTATTTCCACGGGTGGTGCAACAGCAACAACAGTTGCAGCTTCAAACCATATATTCCTGTATGTATTAGAAGAAGAAGCCAGAAAAAATTAGAAATGATCAAGAAGATTACACGTTTTTTGGCTGGTCAAGTGAAGGCAAGCTTGCAGTAAACGATGTGAATGAGCTTGCACAACACTTATGAGCTCTGGACAAATAAACACAAACATTTTACCTGGGATCATCTTGGAGTCGATCAGGAGGCAACAGGAGCATAAAATTACGAAAATGCCCATAAGAAATAGATTCTTCGGTGTCTGCATTCAAAAATCGCATCATAGCAACAGCATTGTCTTCATTTGCTGGCAGTCCAGCATTTTTTAATGATGCCAATATTTCACTCTTTTGCAGGGTCCCAGACTTGCTCAAACAAAGAGAAGTGTAAGCACGGAGAATTGTTGGTTCCTTCTGTTCCATCAGGGACAAAAATTGTTTCCAACCAAATGATTTTGACAATAGATGACTTCTAGTACGGTGCATGAATTCCCGAGCATATTTACGGGGTAATTTTCTCTTTCTCAATGCATTTTCGAGATCCTCCAAAGTCACTTGACCATCACCATCTCTGTCCAGTTCCTCGAAGAATCTTCTTCCTGCAAGAATGCGAGGGTGCAAATAAGAGCAATATTTAGGATGAGTTACAAAAAGGATTGACAGGAAAATCAGAAATCCATTTGAAGATAAACAATTCTCTCTTCTTCTTCTTTTCCTTTTTCCTTTTATTTTCTAGCCCGTAGAGTAAAAAAGTAATAGTTGCATCTACTAACTGTTCTCTTAGTCAAATAAGATCTCCTTTTTCAGCCAGGCACATTCCACAAGCAGATGGATATATCAGCTCCACGCAGCTGATATTGAGTAAACTTTGACAGACACGTGTTACTAGTCTATGAGATTAGAACACCAATAAGAAGTACGCACAGCAATATTTCATACACGTATATTTCCAATTTTCCATTGATACAAGCAGGAACAGAACGTGCACCAATAAAGGATCAATTTCCTAAGGAGACGAGAAACCATACCTTCAGCCTCTGTGTATCTAAAGAAATCCTGGACAGAGAACAGCCTTTTCTTGTCCGGATAGTCTTTAGAAGATCGACCAAGGTGCGGCACAAGCTCAATCAGCTCTGTCAAAGAAACCGTGGATAATGTGGATCTCAAACGCTCTACATTCGATAGCGGAATGCTTAGTATCCCACCAGCTAGTTTCTGTGGCGAACTACCCCCGGTATCCTCAGTGCTGTTGGTAGGCGCGCTGCTTACACCATCATCACCTACTCCATTAACTGAAGAGGATACTCCAACCATGCTTGATGGCACCCCACCAACTCTCGCAAAACTTAAATTTCCCAAAAATCCATCTACATGCACCTTTTGACCTTCCCAGATACTCATGATTGCTGTCAAATGATCAAACTGGGAGGACGCTGGAGGTAAGTTCGAACATTTATTCTCACGACCCTTGACATCTCTTTCCTGTAAAATCTGATCAAACTTCTGTAGATTCTGAATCAAGTGGTCAAACAGAAACCCTATAAAGCATTCGAGGGACACATGTTTCTCTTTTTTACCCTTCTCGTTCCCATTCTGATACCCTTTAACAGATTGAACCTTCAACTCCCTTTGCTTCAGTTCCCCCGAAACCTCAGCTTTGGACCCATTTCCGCACAAATACTCTTTATCCTCGTCACCGACTTTCTGAAACCGTTTCTTGTTTGTTTTTAATGGGCTAGGAAATGCCTGGGCAAAACCATTAACCAACAAAGACCAGGTCAGGGCAAACCGCAAACAATTTACACAAGACCCATCTTCATTTCTCGTTTCCTTTTCTTTCAACAATTTCTTCGAAACCCCAACCTTATCATCACTACCATTTCCGCGCCCACTTTCCAAATTCATCGAAAACATCCTCAGTAAACTCCTAACAGGAACCTTGATGGATAAAAATCCTTTCCTTTTCTCTTCACTAACCCCGCACTGCCTATTTTCACTATTTCCAAGACTACCACTCTTCTTTTTAACAGTGAAGAATGAAACTATACTGCTATTATCAGTAAGTGAATCACGGGTTGCCTTATGATCACTCTTTGAAAAACCCCAGCAGGTTTCAAGATCTTTAGTAGCTTTCCGAATCCCAAGTTCAAGAGGTGAAAGTGCATCTTTGACTACTTGAATTGAATTCATAAAAGACTCTATTGGATCATTTGAAGACACCATTACTCCAAAATCACAATACCCCGATTCCAAAAATCCAATCTTTTCACTCCCCCCAGTTCTTATATGTACCTCACCAACTCAAATCTAAACAAAGAGTTTGATTAAAAAAAAACAGTAGAAATAAAACTGTGCCCAGAAAAGCACGAGATTAAATCAAAAGAAAGAGCTAGGTGCAGCAAATGTACAGTGGACTGAACCAGGTTGACGTGGGATCCATTGAAGCGGCCTTAAGAATATCTGAATCTATAATTGCAAAACCCTGTCTATACGGACTGGTAAATGGTGTTGCTGTGTCCATTTTCGCTTGTTGTTAATAAAATATTGGAAATGAGAGGTTTTCTCATATATTCAGTGAAAGCTCATTTTTTTGTGAATGGAAGAAAAAATCGAGGATAGAGTTTTAGACCTTCAGAGAGAACAAAGTGCTAAATAAAATTTGGTGGGTTTCTTTTTTCAAAAAATTAAAGAGAGAGGGATAGGATTTGGTGGCAGGGAAGCAAGAGGAAGAATAGGCCTCTGGATTGGTTTTTGTTTTTTTATTGTTAAAGTTTAAGAGTTCTACTATTTTGTGAAATTATGTAGTTTCGGTTTTTTTTTGATAGAAATATATAAAAAATAATATTTTAATATCATGAAAAATATTTAAAAAATAATTTAAAATAAAAAAAAATCACAATTTTTTAAAAAATATTAAACAGGTATTCATTTTTTTTATTAGATATTTGATTAATTTACGTGTATATCCATTATTTTTTTATTTTTATATTCACAGAAATTACCATACAAGAACCTCAACATTAAAAAAAAACATATATTTTAAGGGCAAAACTATGATTATCAGCTAACCCTGATGATACTGTTGTTTCTTCGTTTGTTTTTGTTCATATATATATATATATATTTGGATATTTATCGATAAACAAAAACAAATGGATAAAATCCGACGCAAGGACCCGGTAGAAGGGGAAAGGAAAGGACACTTGGATGAGATTCTGAGTGCTGACAATATCCTTTGGTTGTTGGTGGATTTAATGTGCTAATCCATGTCTATCCACATTGGGTTTTTAAATACAATTTTGGAGTGTTATTTTTGTTTTTAGTTTTCATGATTTTAATTCTATAAAGTAGCCTCTCTTTTTTCTGTCAATTTAATATATATTTTTATTTTCTTACAAAACACATTGTCAATCAGATATGCAGCATCCCGAGATCTGCGTAGGTGCCCCCGGCCCAGTCAAACAAAAAAAAATGCAAATGTAGGCGAAACCCCGATAACAAAGATCCAGCTCAATTTGAAGAACGAAGCCCATGATCTGAAAATCCAACCGGCCCTGATCAACGAAAAAACAAAGCCCTTTTAAAAGGAAACGTAGATGTTTTAAGCCGAAGCGAGAGAAATCAAATTCCAACATCCTGTAAACCTCACGAATCACAATCCCTACCCCCAACCGGGAGCTTCTCTCCTTGAACACTGTCGCTCTTCGTCGTCTAGCCAGCGATCTCAGGTGAGTTTCTGATTGTGTGTTTGCTGCATAAAGCAACCCACCACAACTGTGGAAATCTTGGGGATAATTTTAGCATTCTTCATACTATAAAAGCCAATCAACTAGCAAGGATGCTTCTTCTCTGTGTTTAGAAGGAAAAAAAGAGATGGGTTTATAATAACATGCCAGAATTTATAGATTCATAGTTGATTCGGGTTTATTTGTGGCAGATTCAATGATTTACACAGCGATTGATAACTTCTATTTAACTGATGATGAGCTACAAAACTCCCCGTCAAGGAAAGATGGAATCGATGAAGCTACGGAGACAACTCTTAGGATCTATGGCTGTGATCTCATCCAAGAGAGCGGCATTTTACTCAAACTGTATTTTCTCTTCTTTGCTTAATCATGTACTTGATATCGTTTTTTGCTGATACCTTTTACTCATGCTGGTTCTATCTGTTTCTGTTTCATTATTTTTTATATCTACAGGCCTCAAGCTGTGATGGCTACCGGTCAAGTTTTATTCCACCGATTCTATTGCAAGAAGTCATTTGCCCGTTTCAATGTCAAGGTTAGAAGTGATATTTTCACTTGCAGTGTTAAAGTTACGAGAGTCTGAGATTGATTTATATTGTTCTAGCAGGAACAGTGCAATATGTATAATTCCCACTTACTTGTCTAATATGTTTCTAGGATATGCTAATATTTTGCAGAAAGTTTCGGCTAGTTGTGTATGGCTTGCATCTAAACTAGAGGAAAGCCCCAGGAAATCGAGGCAAGTCATCATTGTTTTCCACAGAATGGAATGCAGGAGGGAAAACTTACCCATAGAGTTTTTGGACCTGAATTCAAAGGTTTGAAATTTCGTTTTACGTTGGCATAAAGATGCTTTAGTATCATTCTATTCCCTTTGGCTCACAGCTGGTTTTAGTCCTCCTGGTGTTAGGCACTTACACACTTCTTTCCGTGTCAATAGAAGTTTGCAGAGTTGAAGATTGAGTTGAGCAAAACAGAGAGGCATATATTGAAGGAAATGGGTTTTGTTTGTCATGTCGAGCATCCCCACAAATTCATTTCAAACTACCTAGTGACCCTTGGAACACCTACCCTTGGAACACCTCAAGAATTAAGACAAGAAGCATGGAACTTAGCCAATGATAGGTACTTCTTTGAATCAATCATTTTAAATGTATCGTTCTACAGTTGTTTTGCAAGTTTTATGTGTATAGTCTGTATATTCAGCTTGATGAATTTTTGTGCTGTTACTTTTTCCATGGCAAAAATAAATTATGTTCAACATGACCATCAATTATGAAACTAAGAATTATCTGTTTAGAGGTAGAGATTCCCTAAACCAAACTATAGCAGACATAAATAATATTCCTAGCTTAGTGAAATAGCTAATCTGGATGTCAGTTTTCAGATAACTGCTTTTTTGCACTTGGTAATTAAATAGTCACTCTGTTCTCAATAAAAAAGAGCATTTACTTTTTGACAGGATCCTATCAGTTTAAGCTCCTCTTTCTTTGTAACTTATTTCCTCTGATCAATTGTTGCAATTGCATCATCTTTCAAGGCTTTTAATTGCCGAGCAAAAGATTGCCTAACTTGTAACATGACCTACGGTTATGGTGTAATAGTTAGCAAGGATTACAATCTTTTATTGGCTTATCTTGCTGCTTATCTCTTCAAGCTATCCGTACATGACAGAATTGCACAACAAGATGGTTAAAAAAACAGAGGCAGCTTCTGTTTTTAAATTAATGGATTTTGGTGTTATTGCTATCTTCTTTTCCTGGGACATACTAGTGTGCTTTTTTGTTGGTAGTTTTGCTACATTAATCCATTTTCTTGGCAGTTTGCGGACAACTTTGTGTGTTCGTTTCAAGAGTGCAGTTGTGGCTTGCGGGGTTGTATATGCTGCAGCTCGTCGATTTCAAGTACCGCTTCCTGAGAATCCACCATGGTGGAAAGCATTTGATGCAGAGAAATCTGGGATTGATGAAGTTTGTAGAGTTCTGGCTCACCTGTATAGCCTTCCTAAGGCACAGTATGTATCTGTCTGCAAGGATGGAGATTTTTCTTTTTCAAACAAGTCTTCAGATTCCCAATTGCAGCCAGTTTCAAAGGTGGTTCTGTTTTTCCCAATTTGATTCCAAACCGACCTTTTAATTTTTGGCCTTTACAATATCCACAACTGTCTCCTAGTCATCAAAGGCAGCATATTACCTCGTGAAAAAGCAAGTGTTGCTCTTGTTTCCTTCAGAAAGAAAAAAACAACCTGATTGTTACAGGGATGCTTCATCATATAAACCCCTTGACTGAAATTATATTATCTCTCCTCTTTAATAGGAAATTCCACGGAGTACTAGTCTGCCAGCTAATAATGATTCAACTGAACCAAAGGCAACTTCAAGTGGGGTTAATGTTGAATCTGGTGGATCCAAGGACATAACAAAAGTTGCCTTAGACAAGCTGAAGGAATCCAAAAGGAGTGACGATGAATCCAAGCCTGCTGAGGGAGATGCAAGAGAAGATCTCATTCCAAGATCGAAGTCTGAGCACAGAACAGAAGCAAGTGGCGACAAGAGCAGGGACAGGGACAGGGAAAGAGAGAGGGATAGAATAAAGGCCCAGGATCGTGATAGGGGCAGAGATTCTGATCGGGAAAGAGAGCGAGATGAAATTGAAAGAGACAGGGATAGGGCTAAGGATCGTGGTCGTCATCGTTCAAAGGATAGAGGAAGAGAGTCAGGTCAGCTCCCAAGTTTGTTTTTGTCCAGATGTTACACTAAATCTAGGGGTTTTATGTTTAAAACTTGATACAACTTTAATTACTCTGATAACACATTTCTAATTGTACACGTGATCTTCTAATCTAAATGTAGGACACTCAGAGAAATCAAGGCATCACTCCTCACGTGGTATGTGTTTTAACTTTTCTTATGAGGCTCCTCTTTTTTTCTGGACTTTTCTTTCTTCCTCCCGATGTGTGTAAATGGCAGCCCTCTCATCTACGACCATTCTGCATTTTCAGACCGTGACTACCACAGTTCCTCCTATTCATCAAGAGAGAAGGATCGGCATAGGCACCACTCATATGCTTGAACTGGTCATTGGCATGTGCACGCACTTCCTTTTTAGAGATGTAGCAGAAGGGACTGCAAATACAGTACTTGTAAATTAACTTCGTTGTTAATTGTTATAACATATTTTGTCTGAGTCCCGTTGGAACATAAACAGAGGAGCAAGAAAACACCACTATCTGTTCTATACTTGAACTGGTCTTTTTTTGTGTGAAAAAAAAAAATGTCAAATACTGTTTTTTCATTTCTTTTCAAGTTACTAAGAAGGTGTTTGGTTTTTTCAATTTGGTGTTTGTTTATCAAAAAAAACATTTTTTTTTGTGTGGGATCCACATCAAATTATGTCCAAAATACCGATTAAAAAAAACTAGAAATTAATGCTTTTGAGAAATGCGATTGCGTTTCAAAGTGCTTAAATACATCAAAATGATATTTTTTATTTTTTAAAAATCATTTAAAAATCAGTTTTAAAATATGTTTTATTTAAAAATATATTATAATATTATTTTTTATTTTTATTTTTAAAAATAATTTTAATATCAATTTTAAAACAATAAAAAAATTTATTTTTAAAAAAATACTTTTAAAACAAAATGTGAAATAAGCACGAAAGGTATTGGGGTTTTTCTTTATTACTATTCATAATTTTTCATCTTGAATTTTATTATTATTTTTCAGGATATTATTTTCCATATATTTTGTTTTTCTTCTCTCATATACGTTAGTTAGTTGAATTGTTTTTTATTTCAGTAAAACCATTAAATCATGTTTTCTCTAAATGTGATTATTCAATTTAATGTAGTCAAATTCCTATAAAAAATAACATATGCAAATTAAATTCATTAATAATAATAATTATTATCGTAATAAAGTTAAAGCAATCTTAACGTTAACACAATCTCATCTTTATTATTCGTTCAACTTTTAATTGAGTGTGATTATAAAAGGGTGTCTGGAGAGGTTTTTGAAAAAATAAATTTTTTTATTTTTATTTTAAATTATTTTTTGTATTTTTAGATAAATTTGATGTGTTGATGTCAAAATTATTAAATTTACAATATTTACAAAAATTAAGTTAAAAGCAATATGAAAAGCTTGGTAACCAAACATCTAAAACTATTTTTTGTTCAACCTCCAACTCAACCACAGTTTTAACTAAACACTTCACAGCTTATTTTGAACCGCAGTAAAAATACTTTTTTTTATACTGTTTTTTTTCAATCTCAATCGCAAAAGTAAAAGCAATGCTAAACACAACCTAAATGATCGTGTGATTGTGGTTAGGCTAACCACCCCATTTTGACAGGAGGGGATGCTGATGCTGATGCCGATGCCGATGCTGGGCTATTGGCTTAATCGTCCCTCGTGCTAGAGTGTGGAGCGTGGGCTCTTTCAGTGATGAGTGATTACTTTGCATGTACTGCATGTTAAATTGGAGGAGAATATCATATGGGATAGTAACATGCGATGTCATTAATATATGACCATAAAATAACATGCTATTGTATTCAAGGGGACAATTGTTGCATGCCAAATCAATCATCTCTATTCGTTTCTCATGTAGGTGGTGTAGGGCACCCGCTCTTCTTCTTGCAGGAGAGAAACATGAATTCCTAAAACAACCACGCTTCAGGTTGGACTCTAAAAGATAAAAGAAAATAGGTGTTTTATATTGTGTTTTAAAAATGTTTTTTTAATTTTAAATTAAAAATAATATTTTTAAATTATTTTTATTTGTTAATATCAAAAATGATTTTTAAAAAATAAAACAATATTATTTTGATACATTTCTAAATTAAAATTATTTTTAATAACTATATTATCAAAAGATACAAATAATAAAAGTGATAAATAAATGTCTGGATACATATTTTAATTATTTTTGTGCATATTTAAAAGTTTGATTATGGTTGTTTTTGAAAATAATTTTCATTTAAAAATGTATTAATATGATGATTTTATTTTATTTCTTAGAAATTTATTTTAATATTAGTATATAAAAATGATATTAAATCATCAATTTTTAATTTCAAATAAAAATTTCATTTTTTCAAAAATAATAATTAAAAACACCTTACCAAACAAATCCTTTTGTCATCGAGAACTACAGAAAGAAATCTCGTATCTTTAAGGAATTGCTGCTATTGAACTCCTAACCTTAGTAGTAAATGGCTAGTAAAGAGACAAGAAGAGCACGCAGGGTTTGCATCAACTCAGTTTCTTGTGATTTTTGTTTTAAAAAACTATTCAATGTTATGAGCAGCAGGCAGCGAGCGAGCAGTAGGGCATGTCAAAGACGTATCAGAATGCAGATCCGCCATCCTTTGTCTTGCCAAGCATCACATCTTTAGCCTCGTTGATTTTTGAAGCGAGGTAGTGGCTACCACCCGCATCAGGATGGTTAGCTGCCATTACTCTTCTATGTGCTTTCCTATTTAAATTTATAAAGTAATAAATAGAGAAAATGGATACTGCTAAAAACTCTTCAAGGATTTCTGTAGAAGAAGAAGAAGAAGAAGAGCTGATTCCGGTGTTGCATAACATGATGGTGATTACGTGGTTTTATTTTGTTTACAGTGGGCCGGGCCACATGCTACGGCCCACAATATTTAGGGTTATATTTATTTCTATTCAGACGAAAAACCCACCTAAACCCTCTCCCCTTCATCTGCCCTGATACTTCACTGCTATTCTCCAAGTCTGGAAAGCCACCAAACCCCAAGAGCTCAAGTTTGCTAATTTTTGAAGTAAGCATAAAGTGCTTTCTGGGTTCTTTTCTTTTTGAAGTCTTGTGTTTTCTCTTATAGAGACTTTGGTGGTATTTTTGGGCAGGTAAAGGAAAGGAATGGGGAAACTAGGAAAGAAAGCAAGGAAGTTTGCAAAGAAGAATTTACAGTCAGTGCTTAAAAGGCAGAGGAAGGTCAAGACTTTCTTCAAAAAGAAAGCTTCTAAAAGTATGCCTAACTTTGTTATTTGTTGCTTTCATTGCATTCTTTGCTTTTGTTGTTACCGTAGCTTGAATTTGATGGGTAATTATTGGTTTAGGAGATGAGAAAGCTCAAGTTGAAGATTCCGATGGAGAAAGAGAAGAAAAGTATAGTGGAAGGTAAAGAAAGCAGGTGCAAATTAATGCTGCTGCGATTAGGCGCATTGTTTTGACCGTGAAAGATTGAGTTAAATTTTGTTTAGCTCTTAAGATATGATTAAGGGTATTTCTTAAATAGTTCGTCTGCTTCTTATTGGTATCTGTTTTGTCTGTCTATGCTTGTTTTTGCTTACATAGGAAAATGATTTTGAGAACTGGGCTGTTTATTGATTTATTTTGTATGCAGAAATAATGAAGTTGAAGATTTTAAGGATATTTCCCTTGATGCGGTATTCGATGAAGATGATAGTGATATGGACGGGGATGATTCAGATAGTGACGGATACTTATCTGAGGTTTTGAAATATGCTATGCTAACTTTGTTTTTGGTCAACTTATTTTAGCACATTTCCTCTGTAAGGTGTTTCTAACATTGTTGGTCATGGTATCTTATCAGGATACAAGCTGTTCATATAATGGTGAAACTAGAATTGAGAATCATCTGGAAGGTCAGGAGATACTTTTTTACTGTTTTTAAAATTTAAAATTTGCCCCTTTTATTTATGTTTTTAGTAATATGCATGCAGAGTACAATGGTGATGGTGATTTATCAGTGCAGAAGAAGGAAATTCATTTAGAACTGGCAAAGAAAACGAAAAGGCTGAACAACTTGAAAGCCAAGGTGATCAAATCATATATATTTTTTATTATCTTAAAATAGAGTTGTTCAAAAGGATTTATAAGATTTTGAGTAATGTTATTTATATAAAGTTAGAACTTCAGTTTGTGGGCTGACTATAAAAAAATTTAGTGCTAAAATTTAAACCTATCATAATCTATTTGTGATAGCGAATCTCATTTTATTCTAAACCCGTTTAGGCTTTGACCATTTGTCTGGAATATGTGGTAGTTTTTTGGCTTTTACATGCTTATCAGACAACCTATTGTATTAAGTTTCTCTTGTTAGTTTCTGTACTTAAAATATCTTCTAGGTAGCAGAATCCATTTTATGAATTTACTGTCATCGTGTAGAGATTCAACTAAACGTTGTCACTTCAAATTTGTCAGGATCCAGAATTTGCCAAGTTTTTGGAAAGCAACAAGGAACATCTGCAGACATTAAGGGACGAGGAAAATGTAAGCTTTGAAGTCTTGATTGTTTTCCAGGATTGTTAATATGGTTGATAAATTAAAGGCGTGGATGGTTTTTTGCATATTCCAAGTTCCATTGGCTTGTATATCTATCTTATGACTACTTGATGTTCATATCTGTAGCTGTCATCTATATTATTTTCCATAAGATCTGCTCTAAGACAAAAGAAATTTCTCCCACCATCAAAGTTTATAATTTCCATTCATTGAATATTATATTCAACCTGTTTTGTGTCTATTGTATTTCCCCCCCGCTTTATCAAGTTTTAACCATCTCTTCCTTCACAGCAGTATTCAGATGAAGAAGAGTCTGATGAGGATGGCAGGGAGTCCACAAATGAAATGGGGAAGTTGAATAGCTCTACTGTTGATTCATTGTGTAAACTAGTCAAGGAGCAGAATAATGTTCCCGCTTTTGTAAGGCTATTAAACGGCTACAGGGCTGCCTGCCACTATGGATCTGAATCACCCACCATTGTTGAAGACAGCCACATTTTTAGCAAGATCTTGACATTCATGTTTCATGAGGCTGATAATATATTTCGTAAAATTCTGGGAATATCAGAATCCAATGACAGGAAAGAGGCCATCTTGGAACTGAAGAATACTTCCAAATGGAAAACTTTGAAGCCAATAGTCAAGTCTTACTTGAGAAGTACTCTGTTTCTCTTAAATGAGGTTACTGACTCTCAGATATTAGCCTTCGCCTTAACCAGACTCAGAGCTTCTATAGTATTTTTTGCTGCCTTTCCTCTTTTACTAGGCAGACTCATCAAGGTATTTTAATCCTATACCATCACAAATTTGTAACTAACGCTGCTAAGAAACCAAGATAACAATGGTTTTCTGGGGACTATGATAATAGCCTCTTCACTACATGTGTAATTTTTATATTACCAAGGCTTGCACAATTCTGCTTTATATTGGATGTTAGGGTCTTGTAAATATCAGGAATTCAGACCTTTGCATTATTCAGTACTTGCTGTGAATTTGTTTGGTGTTTTATGTCGATCTTATGCTTTAAGAGGTTGTGCCTTACCAAGACTTGAAATTGGACGCAGATAACAGTTCATTTATGGGCAACGGGCAAAGGAACTCTATCAGCATGCTCACTTCTCATTATCAAAGATGTGGGTACTGTGTTTAACTCAAATTGCTTTGAAACCTGCATGATTAAAGCATACAAGGCTTTTATTGACCACTGCAAGTTTGTGGAGCCAGTTCTGTTTAAGCACCAACAATTTCTGAAAAGCTCCTTCATCGAGCTATGCTCTCAAGATCTGCAGAAAGCTTATAACAAGGCAATGGTTTCTATCCAGCAACTTGCCAAGATATTGCAGCTTGGTTTACGAACTAAGAAGAAGGTATTCACTCAGAAAGCTATACTGTTACCTTGCTTTGTTTAATCTTAACATCATTTTACATCTGTCCTTGGTTGCATTGCTGATTGTCGTACTTTATTTTTCAAATTTAAAGAGTGAATTGATCAAAATTGTGTTGAAATGTTGCTTTTATCCAGGAAGCGGTCAAGAAGATATGCAGTTGGCAGTATGCTTACTGTGTAGATCTGTGGGTTGCATTTATTTCTTTGAATATACGTGATTATGATTTGCAGCCTCTGCTTTATACGATAATTCAGATCATAAATGGAGTAGCTGTCCTGTTTCCAGGACCAAGATACATGCCTTTAAGAGTTAAATGTGTCCAGTGGTTGAATGCTCTCTCTGAATCTAGTGGAGTTTTCATCCCAATCACATCATTAGTGCTGGATATTTTGGAATATAAAATAGGCAAGGAGAGTTCTAAACCTGGAAAAGACTTCAGCTTTTCATCTGCAGTTAAGGTCAGTACAAATTTTACCTATCCTATCCTAAGCCTGGTTTCTTATGTGGCTTACATGGTGATGCTATTTAGCTCTATGATATATGTTCAAACCTTTTATACTCGTCTTCTTTTATTACCAATCAGCTGGTTTTTATAGTCCACCTGTTAACTCTCTGGCATTAAGACTGCATGCATGGTTAAGCTGATAGTAGTTGTTTCCTGTGCAGTTGCCAAAGCACTGGCTAAAATCTCGAAACTTCCAGGACGAGTGTGTTTTTTCAGCCATTGAGCTGTTGGCAGTGCACTTTGCTCAGTGGAGCTATCACATATCATTTCCTGATCTTGCAACTATTCCACTCATTTATTTGAGGAAATTCCATGAGCTTACTACTATTGAGAGTTTACGGCGTGTGGTGAAGCGTTTTATTGATCAGGTACATTATTTCTTTTCAAAGAGTAAGGTGTTGGATTATATCATATTTAAGAAAGTTTAACTTTTGAGATTGCTCTCAGGAAATGGTTCGTAGGAACTTGGTAATTACTATAAGAGGAAAATAGTCTTGCACTATAGATATGTTTAGAGATCTCTTTGAATCCAAGCCGTGATAAGTAACGGGCTCACAAAACACTCAGGCTTTTGTTGAGAGACAAGAGACTTTCCTTCCTGGCCACTTGGTTCTTTAAGCTTAGTATCTAGGCCTTTCTGGGCATGGCGAGATCCTGAGTTGTAAAGAGATCCTGAGTTGTAAAGCATTCAGCCCAGTCTAACGAAAAGGATTTCTTAAGAGGTTAAACTTAGTTTATATTACATGGTGGCATAAATACTTGAAAGCTCTGGGCTCTGATTGCAATCCTAGGGGTGGCAATATGTTTTCAGCACCTTGTTATTGTGACAACAGGAAACTCCTTAATTTTGATTATGCTAGCCCCCCCCCCCCCACCCACCCACTCTCTCTCTCTCTCTCCTGTATATTTAACCATAATCATTGATATTCAGCAGTGCTTTATTACTGTTAACAAAATGGACGTGCAGATTGTGTAGGGGTCTTTTTTTCTTCTGAGATGCATGGTGATTCTTGGATGGATGTATGTATGATTCACATAACACTGTTTCTCATACTTTTTTGTAACTGTAGGTAGAGCAGAACATTGAGTTTGTCAGGAAGAAGAGAGATGAGGTTACTTTTTCTCCGAATGATCAGCAATCTGCTGAATCATTTCTTCAGGTCTGTGTCCCTCTCCTTTTTCTATGCGTACATCTGTGACCATTTCTCAAGCAGGATTCAGTAGATGTCACTTGTTCTAAATTTGATTTCTGGTTACTGTGCAGCTTGAAAAGAGCGGTGGCAATGCTCCATTTACAAAGTATTACACAAGTGTAATTGAAAAAGCTGGTTCCAGAAATCTGGTTATGAATGGAAAAATAAGGTGAGCCTCTATTTGACCTTATTTTCACCCTTAATTTGCTGAAGCGAATGGCTTGTTCTGTGATGGCGTCAGTTTTTTAGGCATCTTCCCCCTGCCATGAAAACCATTTAAATAAGCATGGGGCAAATGAATGAGGTGTATTTTGACATATTTGGGCCTTACAGAGGTTGAACTGAATTCCAACTTACTAGTTGGCTTGGGGCTGTTCTCAATTTGAATAAAACTGAACTTGTAATTGAGTCATTCAGTCGCTCAATGCCACATTTTTGGTGATGTTGAAATCCAATGACACCTGGAAAAGGAAGTCAAATACTTTTAACTATATATGCATAGGGTTCGTGTCTGTTCCAATATAGTGAGATGCCAATTTTTCTCAAATTGGATTTGGTTTATCTAATTGAGATTTCAATATCCCAGTCATGGTAGATCATGCTCAGTGTAGTTGTTCTACTAGGATTGCTACGCCATATTGTCACTGCATTGGCTCACCATTGCGAGCATGCCCCCTTGTAGCTGCAACGTTGTAAATCTCTAGTAATTCTGTATTTGACTATGATATTTAAAAGCAAAACTTGAAAAGGGCTTTGGTTAGTGGTTAACTAAAACTGTGATATTTTTTTTAGCTCCCTGGGGCAGAAGAAATCAAAAGGAAAGAGGCAACAAATTCCAAAGAACGCAATGGATGTGGATCGGGCTGTTAATGCTGAAGGAAATTCACATTAAACTATTTTGATGAGATGTAAACAGTGGAGAGAAATGGAAGAACTTAAGTTTTCCTACCACCATATTTGATATTTGTAAGATCATGAAAACCTCCAATTTTGGTAATTATAGTGGCTTACAGCAAATTTGAACTGCGTCTTATTTAGCCTTAAAGACATTCTGATCTTCAAACAGGGTTCAGGTTCATTTTTTGTTTAGATTGTAAGATGTTAGGTCTGACGAATCCTAAAAGTTATGGGTTAATATTTGCTGTCTAAAGATAGTTTGTTTGTCCAAGCTTGTGAAGTTAGAACTAAGCGATAAAGATATGAAGCCCATCAAAGGTTAATTCCATTTCTTGTATTCCATGATTAATGATGGCCAATATCTTGTCAGTATCATATTATTTTTGCTTGTGGCAAATATATTAAACATTGAGACATAACTGAAGCGGCCATCTGATACAACCATTCTGCATGAAACTGCTGTTCTATTTCCATGACATGGAAAGCATTAGCTCCATGCCCCTGAAATTCCAAGTCAACTTCTTTATACACACACACACACACACACACACACACTCTGATTCTTTATCTTTTAATAGATTCACGTTTGTGTAATTATAACTCTACATCTTATTGTGCTACGTTGGTGGATGGCACTTTTGGGAGCAGCAATAAACGAAAACAGATGCTTGCAAACTGTTACTTTGTCTGCACCTTTCTTAATGAATTATAGTTTGCCAATCGAGGTCATTTTTGCTCGTGTTTTGCAATTTGGTTTCCCTAAATTATAATATGTTACGACATCCTGAAATTAATGATCAATATTGTGCCAAGGGGAATACATGCATACAATATATACACAAAAAAATTACAATCTAAGCCATGTTCACGCGTTCCCTGGGAACAAAATTTTGAAGGCGATGCGCGTCTCTGATTGAATAGTTCTTGACCTATCGTCATCCCTAGGTCCCTGTTGAATGCCTGGGAGCCACCACCCAGTTACAAAAAACAATCATTTTAGTTTACTGTCACGTTTCAGAACACGGTCAATTTTGGCTTGCTGAACCATACATGCTGCCAAGACTCCGCTGACCACTCACACAATCGGTGCGCACCCAGATGATGCCTTGGCCGTGGCACTGGAATGTTGAATGTTGCACCCCAGCAACCTGAGGAAACTCCACGATCCTTTCCCTCTCTTATCCCCTCTACTCGTCTCAATTACCTTCTCAGATTGAAACATCCTCGATGGGCGCTTCCTGCTCTGCCTCATCTTGATATCACTTAACTCCATCTCCATTGGAGGTCTTCCAACTCCAAATGCCAAAAAGTACCATCTTGGCTTCATCGGGGTCGCTAGTATTGATACCTTCTTCATCGAAAAGCCATACTTATCATCGCATTTCCTTGTTGCGAACCCGTGATTCTCTGATAGATGCTCTTGCAAAGTCTTGCCACTCTTTTCCTGTAGCTGTTTTGATGATGTGGCCCTGCTTGACTTGTTGAAAGAGGATGGTTTCCATGGGAAAATGAAGCTCTTCTTTGAATTTTTAGCCTTCTTTGTGCTTTCCAGGTTCTGTGTTTTTTCTGCAACTGTTTCTCCTTTGCAAGTAATGAGCTTTCCACAGAAGATGATTTCATCTTTGGGATAAGTAGAGGCAGTGAAATCTTCGCTGAAGAACTCGAAGAAATCTTGATCAAAACACGATCCCAAGCTTTGATCTTCTTTGGAGAAGTCATCCCAGTCAGAAGCATCGCCATTTAAAGGAAGATCACAGAGAGAGAGTGTTTCTTCTGCATCATCAAAATCTTGCAACTCACTGCTGTCATGTACAGGTTGAAAGCTCATTTCTCTTACAACCATTGTGAATATCAAACAATGGCAAGAAAACCTGAGGGTTCCACAAAGAACTGAGAAGAGATTCTCGAAAGAAGTCTGTAAATGGCTTTGCTGTAGATTGATGAGAAAAAACTGGCCAAGTTGTCTCGACTATATATAAGCAAGGAGCTTGAAGGGAAGATGCTTCGACAGGCAGCTTAAAAATTGTTCGTTGGGAAGGAGTGGGGCCGGCTTCCAGAGGGTAAAGAACAAGGAAGATGAAATAAATGAAAGTAGCAGGTATCCAGAATATCCATACTATTCTTGATTTTAGAAACTCTTTCTAGAAGAGCAGGCGCGCGGTCATCGATGAACAAAATAGGGTCTTGTTGTCTTCAGCTTCTAGTTTTTCTAGAGGTTGATTAAAGATTTCGTAAAATGTATCTTTAGGGTCGGCTTGTTGGAATATTTCCGAAAATCATCGTATCTAATCATTTAAGTTATGAAATAAAATTTTAAAATATATTATTTTTTAACTTATCTCTTTGAATAAATAAATGAATTTTGCACATATTTTATATTTATTTTTTATCAAATAAAATAAAAATAACAAGAAGTCAACAAAGCTCTGAATTATAACAATTAATCATTTCATATAAAAATTTAAATTATTAAACAAAACTTTAGAATATGATTTATATTATTTTTTAATACTATTATTTTTTTCAAAAAAAAATGTTTTAATTTTAAAGATATTTATGATATTAGTACACCAAAAAAAACGAAAAAAACTTTAATTTGAAGTGAAAATCTCTTAAAAATAAATTTAAAATATAAAAACAAACAAGTTATTAACGAGAATGTGACATTTGTCGCACGTAGATGTGTTTTTTAGAAAAGAAAATTGGAGGATACGTGTAGCTTTGATGTGATGTGCGAGTGATATATGCAGGTTCCATTATTATCAAGGTCCCAAGTGGTAGTCCTGTAAACAAACACGGGGCATGGTCTCCAGTGAGGTAAGAGGCTTGCAATTGTAAGGAGAGGGGATATTGACTTATTATTATTATTATTATTATTATTATTATTATTATTATTATTTATTAAAATGATAAATAATGCAACTGCTAATAGTTTTCTTAGACTTATGGGTCTGCATTGATTAGCCCTTGATTGCTTCTGTGTCCTCCACGTGGAGCGTGTTGAGATCTAGCAAGGCAATGGACTCATCAAAATATTCTTGATTAGCAAGTCTTTTAATTTTGGGTGATGTTTTTTCTTGGTTACCAAGTTAACACGTGGGCACTGTTATCGTTTGAGAAATTGTTTCCTGTTACTCTCTGCATGAAAAATGAAGGAATTCGGGAATGAGTGTGCGAAGGTTACCTTTTTGTTAGTTAATATTTTGTAAAAAAATAAAAAATTAATTTAAAACAATGAAAGTTGCATCCTGTTTTAAGACTAATAATGGGTGTAAGTCTTACCATTTAATATTGTCATAAAGAAAAGTATATTGATATGGTGTTTTTATGGTTTAAAAACTGTAATTCCATCATCTTATATATCACTATAGATTAAAAATATATATATATTAGTTTTTATTGAGTGGGAGGAGATCAAAGAGAGAATCCTCGAATTCTAGAAAGAGAAATCATTTGTGTCTATAATTTTAGTTATCAAAACAATAAATTTTTATTCCAAATGGTTTCACGCGAAGAGTTTGAATTATATATTTTTTAAAATATCTAAAAAAACATATCCTTGCAATGAATCAAAAGTATGGAGATTATAAAGCTAATAAAGACTCGGAAATATTCCAGGACAAAAGCTTCGTGCACAAGCTCTCTGTTGATTGATGACGTCCTGACTTCACAAGGGTGACAGGTTTGATTTCCTTATCATTAAAAAATTTGTTATAAATAATATAAATTATATTTTGTATATTATCTAACAGTTCAATTTTTTAAATGAGATGGTTCCTTGACATAGTATCAGTGTTATTGATCTAGAAGTCACGAGTTCGAATCTCACTATTCTTATTTTATTTAATAAAAATTAAACACACTGTAATGTGAATATGTATAAGTTTTTAGCCCAAATAACTTTTATTTTTGAAGTTATGTTAGAAAATAATATAAATTATATATTGGTGTCTCACCTAAGAGCTTGAACTTTTAGGGGAGATATTCGTTTTTTGGAGTGTGGTTAAAGTTAATTTTGAAAGTATTTTTCGTTTAAAAATACATTAAAATGATATTTTTTTTATAAATAAAAAAATCATTTTTGATATCATCACATGAAAATGATATAAAAACATCAAATTATTTTAATTTAAAATTAAAATTAAAATTAAAAAAAATCAATTTTTTTAACCCCTAATGTCCTACTTGCATGCCCTTAATTAGCACTCTCAAGATGAACCGCTTCTTGCACGATGTCTCTCTGTTGATTTATTGGAAGTGTATGACACGTTTGATCGGAACTCTTCCTCGTATTTTTCTAACTTGTCTAAATTTTCTAGATTCTGTTCTGTCCCAGATGCTACCACTGTTCTCCTTTGCTAGTTACGACCATTCCACAAACGATGAAGATGTCTACGGGATTTATGAGTCGTAGAGGCAGCCCCATTCTTCACAGAGAAAACCGAGGAAATCTTGATGATCAAAAGAGAAGCATCGATCTTGTTTGGAGAAATTATCCCTGTAAGTACTATCCAACTGTAAGTTCCAGAATGGTAAAAAATTTAAAATCGGTAGAAACAAATTTTGAATTTGAATCCGGATATATTTTTATTTTGTAATAACATGAAATAATTAAAATTTTACTTACTTTTTCGGGCCCATAAAATACGCTTAGTTTACTCAAATAAAAAAATTACTATCCCAGTTGCTTAATGAAAGATCAGCAAATGAGAGTTTATTTTACATCTCCAAAACCATTCAAGCCGGTATATTTCTAGCGTGAATTCTTTCACGAGGGTTTAATTCCTTGGTGCTATCAGAAAAACAGCCAAGATAAAAGATATGGATCAAGTGAGTGATCAATGTATGGATCGCTCATTAAAAATTTCAAATTTTAGTTATATATTTGAAGGGGAATTAAAATTGACAGAAAGGAAAAAATTTTGGTTCGTGTTAATACAATTGGCTATTTCTAGAAGACTATAGGCTGATCGTAAAGTGTTTATAAAAACTTTATAATTTTTTTTATTTTTACTTTAAATTAAAAAATAATGTTTTTAAATCATATTAATGTACTGATATCAAAAATAATTATTTTTAAAAAATATTTAAATATCATTTTTAATAATTATTTTAAAAACAACTACAATTACCCACACTTCTAGGAATACAGAATGCGTCACGGGCACGGGCTTGAATCATTCTACATCTCCTTAATTTATTAACGGTCAAATCAGTTTTTTCCGCTCCTTGCAGTGTTTTTTGTTAGATTTTAATGACGAGACTCGTTTTGGCCTAGCTTATAAGTTTTATCTTTTCTCTTACCTTTCTGTGAACTAGTTATAGAGTGACTAAGCAGTTTCACTTGCTTAATTCTATTTACCCTAGGGACACATGAGTTAAAAGATGGACGTTAGGATGTAGGTTATTATTCTTAGAAAATAATATAAATTATATTATAAAGTTTCATCTAATAATTTCATTTTTAAATGAGACAGTTATTTGATATGTTATCAAAGTATTGTTGACTCAGCGGTCGAGTTCAAATTCATCATCTCTATTTTATTTGATAAAAATAAAGAACAAGATAGTAGACTTGTGCAAGTTTTAAACTCAAAGTACTCTCACTTGAGACAATGTATTAAGGAATAATATAAATCATATTTTGGGGTCTCACCTAACAGCTTAAACTTAACAAATTTAAATTTTAAATGAAATAATTACTTAAGACTTGTGAAAATATATAGATGAACACGAGATTATCACTTGGATGAGGCTTATTGTTTCGAGCTCTTTGAAGCGAATGTCATCATCAGATGTAACGACTTAGATTGATCAGCCATAGTGTATTGTTAGAGAATACAAATCATATTATAAGGCTTCACTCGCTTTAGTGAGACGTTTCTTATATGGACAGCGTGAATGATTCATCATCTCTATTGATAAAATCATCATGTGCGTATCAGTTTAATCAAGGCTTCCTTGAGGAGGTTGAAAAGTATAAATCATTATGGTCTACCTAATGTAGGTGGATGTTTGAACTGTTTCGAAGATAGAGTTTATAAGCTATGATCAAATCATATTTGTTGAGTAAACTAAAGAATATACAGCCAGTCTTATCGCTCGAATATGAAAGGATCTTGGTGGAATTAATTATGAGGACAATTTTCGAACACATTCTAGCTTCAAATCAGATAAATATGTACAGTACTGAAGAACATATATCCTCTGTATTTTTTATTTTTTTTTCCATGAACACATCCTAGCTTAACTCGAAACTTGTGGGATGCAACCAAGTGAAGCGTTGACCATTAACAAACCCCACAAAATCTTCTCTCTCTTTCCTCTGCTACTCGTACCCGTTTGATCGCTCTCATCGCCAGATGGAAACATCATTGATTGAGTCGGACCTCTCCTACTTTGCCTCTTCCTTATATCTCTCAAATCCATCTCCATTGGAAACTTCTCAACGCCTAATCTAAACGAACGACACCCTGTTTTCATCAAGAGCGATACCTTTCTCACTGAAGAATTATACTTCTGATCAACACTTGATCTCCTGGTCGCATACCCTTTTCCAGTACTTTCAGTTGATTTACTGAAAGAGTGCGATAGTTTTGGCGGGAAGACGGAGCTCTTCTTTGGATCTTCTGGTGGTGCTGTGATTTCCAGGTTCTTTTTTGTTTCATCTTCGACTGTTTCTCCTTTGTAAGGTATGAGCTTTCCACAAAAGATTACGCTGCCTGAAGAACCAGTAGAGCTAGCAGTCCTGGCGAGTTCTTCACTGCAAAACTCGAACGAAATTCCATGATCAGCAGGGGAGCTTCGATCTTGATTGGAGGAGGTGTCCCAGTAAGTGTCGCGGTTGTTCAATGAAAGATTGGAGAATGAGAATGTTTCTTCCGCATCTTCAAAATCTTGCAGGAGGGGCGTTTCTTGAACTCGTCCAGGTTTAAATTCCTCGGCGCCAATCATTGTGTGATCAGAAAATGGAGAGGATGAAAAAGATATGGATCAGGCAAGTAATCAATGCGAGGAAGGCCTGTTGAAAAAAGTTTGATGGGGGCAATAGAGATCTACAGGTGCACACACATATATAGAAGGGAAAGAGATAGACATAGCTACTTCTAGATGACTAGGATATGTTTGGGAATGTTTTTGAATAGTATTTAAAGAAATTAAAAAAAAAATCATTTTAAAAAAAATATCATGTTTTTAAGTCGTTTTGATAGTTTGATGTTAAAAATAAATTTAATAAATAAAAAATAATTTTTAATTTGGGCGTACACGTCTAGGCGCTTTGTTGGGTTTGATTTTTTCTACGTTACCCTGACGACATTATTTATTAATTGAACTTTCCAAAATCCAAATTGACGTGTCGGATTCTAGGTTATCATTACATTCAGCGTTGACTTCTGCGGTATTTTTTGTTGTTTAAATTAATAAATTTCTTTTAAATATACCGTTTGACGCTTTCGATTGTCTCAGAAGTTGTTTTGATAAATAGTTTTATATTAAATATACCGTTTGACGCCATTAGATTGTCTAAAAACGTCATATACATATTCAATTAGGTTTAGTCTAACCATAAATACTAATTAATTCTTTATTAATACCTTACCGTCCCAATTGAAAGGAGGATTTCACACAGTAAGATGGGATTAATAAACAGAGCATGCGGTGGGATTTGTTAATATTTATAGAAAATATTTAATATATTAGTGACTTTGTTTAAAAAATATTTTTATAGAAAATTATATTTTTTAATATTTATGTTTAACATTAATATATTAAAAATATAAATTTTTATAGTCACGTGTCAATTAAAATCAACTGTTTTTTTATGACAATTTTAAAGGCATGTTCTTACATCAGCTAAAAGGAACAGACTCCTCTAAATTTTGATCTCAAATTTCAAATTGAGAAAACAAATCTTTTTAAACTTAGCTCTCGCAATGAACACTCAACACGACGACGTCGTTGTCGACCTGCCTTTGGCAGCACGTATTTTCTTATCTCTCTAAAATTTTCTCGTATTCTCTTCCATGCACCTGACGAATCGAATCCTTAAACTGGAGTGTGGACACAAACATTCATACGCTCTCACACCTTCCCCAGAGCGCGTGCTTGCTACTTCAAGGTAACGATTCGTTCCCTATCAGAAATACGCGGGTTTGTGCGAGTGAGATAGAGAGACGTTTATAAGAGTAACGGAAGGATATATCAGGTATTATAAATTTATTTGGAGGACATTTCGGAAAGAAAAGGTATCATATGGTAATTAAAATAGATATATCTCAAACCCCCACACTCTCTCTTCGCACCGTCCGCCACCATTGCTACTCTGCCTCTCATCCCTCTCGCGTTCTTCAGGTCAGATTATTGTATCCTTAATGTATCTCTTTTTTCCAATGTATTTTAATCAAAATTGCGATATTAATTGCTGATTAGTGTCTCATTAATTTTCATGCCACTAATTTGGTTTGTTTGTCCAAGTTTTGTGACCGTTCCGGCTGCCCTAATCTGGAATTGTAAGTTCTGCTAGTGCCCTTTTCAAGGCTTGTTTAGGATGGCTCTTGCAGTTGTTTTTGAATTTTTTTTTCATTTAGAAATACATCAAAAGAATATTTTTTTTATTTTTTAAAATTATTTTTGACATCAACACATCAAAATGATCTAAAAATAACAAAAACATTTCATTTAAAATGAAAAAAAATCAAATTTTGGACCGAGCATTTCGATTTTCAATTGCTTGGTCAAAACAATCACTTGATCTTGTATGAAATTGTTTACACAGATCTAAAGAATTTCGTCAATGTGGTGGATTCTGTAAGATCAAAGAACATAAAAAAAAAATATGGATTCAAATGAACTTGAAAATAATAAATGAATATAATAAAAAAGAGATGTAAGAGAATATTTAGTTGTTCATATATACAAACAATGTATGATCTTGCAACAATTTTGTTGAAGTTAAAATAGTCAACTCATGTACATGGTAAATGCATTTAACAGAACGTTTTTCTTTCCAGACCCATGACGACGTAAATATTTTTCACTCTAGTAATGTCTGTCATCGTGTTGGTTGCCTTTTAGATTATTTCTAATTAAAATAATAAATTTATTTTTAATATTAATTTATTAACATGATATAAGTAGATAAATAAATTTTAACAAAAGCACGACAGGTAATTTGTTAAATCGAACTAAAAAATCGAATCTCCTGTTTGTTTCAGCCTTTTCTTAAGCCGTGCCCAGCTTTTTGATTTTTTGATTTTTTTTAAATAAATATATTTTGGTATTTTTAGATAATTTTGATGTGCAGATGTCAAATATAATTTTTAAAAAATAAAAAAATCATTTGAATATATTTTGATACAAAAAATACTTTGAAAAACTATCACAATAGCACTTTCAAACAGGCCGATAATTTGATTGGATCGTTTCATACTTAAATATCAGTTTGATTGAAAAAGAAATTTTATGAGGATAATTGAATCTCAGATCTGACAAGTTACTATGAATTTACACTGGTCAATTTAACGTGTTCTTATAATTTTTTTGTCAAACTAATTTTTTACGGCTATTCAAGTTATTTCTAGATAGATCAATCTTTTATTTTATTTCTAGATAGATCAACCTATTTATAGATCAACCTTTTATTTTATTTTATTTTTACTAAAAGAACACGATAACAATAATTAAATATTTTTTAAAATATTAAAAAAATAATCTAACTATATAATATCACAACACATGTCAATAATTCTGTTTATATTAAAAAAAATAATTTAATACAAAGTATAACGCGTTTCAATAACGTAGTTTACTATTTGTTCATCTTTCTTTTGAAAGTGAATACCGGGTAACTACTCTTATATTCTTATAGAGATGATCCCTGAAAAGACCTGAGAAGGGACCGTTGATAGTTGACTGCGAGAGAAAGAAGTGAAGGACATTTAAGGAAAGACAAATGCCTCTAATGTGCTATAAATAACTACAAACCCTATCACCATTACCTCGCTCTCACATTTGCTTCTCCTTTTTCTATCCTCTCGCGGCTAGGGTTTTGCATCCTTCTTCAGGTTCGCCCCCGCCCTTTTCTTTCTCTTGTTTCAACCATGCATTTTGTCTGACTTGATTCGCTTTGACACCTCATCACCACTCATGATGATCAGTTGATTGCATTCGTCAGCATTTGTAACTTTAATAAGTGGTGTTGCTCTGTATTTTCAGCTATTTATCTGTTTTAATTTGATTGTTAAGGCCTTTTCTTTGTTTTGAAGATCGATATACGCAGATATATTGTCTATACTTGATTTATATGGATTTAGCATGGTGTCATTGTTTTATGGGTAGATCCAATTAGATGTCAATATGTAGGACTGGTTTTTACTTGTCATGATTTTCATTGTTTTTTTATACAGTAAACGAACTTTTTAATCAAAACATGCTGATTTGATATTCTGTGATAAATATTTGTTTCTGAAGATGTTGATATGATATTTTGTGATAAATGTTGCCATGAAATGTCACCTAGATCAAATGATGTGAAGGTTATCAGAATCTAGAGAATTAATTCTTATCCAAATTTATCCTCTTTAGCTGTCTAATTTATCAAATGTGATTAATTAGAGTTTTCATTTTGTGATTTTAGTTGCATGTTATAATTTTACCTTTTGAGTTTCAGTTAAGCTCTGAGATTTCATCATGGGAAAAGAGAAGTCGCACATCAACATCGTGGTCATTGGCCATGTCGACTCTGGAAAGTCGACCACCACCGGTCACTTGATCTACAAGCTTGGAGGCATTGACAAGCGTGTCATCGAGAGGTTTGAGAAGGAAGCTGCTGAGATGAACAAGAGGTCCTTCAAGTATGCCTGGGTGCTTGACAAGCTCAAGGCCGAGCGTGAACGTGGTATTACCATTGATATTGCCCTGTGGAAGTTCGAGACCACCAGGTACTACTGCACTGTCATCGATGCTCCTGGACACCGTGACTTTATCAAGAACATGATTACCGGAACCTCCCAGGCTGACTGTGCAGTCCTAATCATCGATTCTACCACCGGTGGTTTTGAGGCTGGCATCTCCAAGGATGGCCAGACCCGTGAGCATGCTCTTCTTGCCTTCACCCTTGGTGTCAAGCAAATGATCTGCTGCTGTAACAAGGTACGCTTGTGCACATTTCAAGCTGCGCCAGTCATTTTAATTTCCTGATTCTCCATTGCTTTACAATTCTGGGTGTGAAATCCTGTGATTTGAAAGCTCGAGGTGTTTGAAACTAAATTAAATTTGCGATGCTGCCACAGATGGATGCCACCACCCCAAAATACTCCAAGGCAAGGTATGATGAAATTATCAAGGAGGTGTCATCCTACCTGAAGAAGGTCGGTTACAACCCTGACAAGATTCCCTTCGTGCCTATCTCTGGATTTGAGGGTGATAACATGATCGAGAGGTCCACCAACCTGGACTGGTACAAGGGACCAACTCTCCTGGAGGCCCTTGACCAGATCCAAGAGCCCAAGAGGCCCACGGACAAACCCCTCCGCCTGCCACTCCAGGACGTGTACAAGATTGGTGGTATCGGAACTGTCCCGGTGGGTCGTGTGGAAACCGGCGTCATCAAGCCTGGTACAGTCGTCACTTTCGGGCCAACCGGACTGACCACTGAAGTCAAGTCTGTCGAGATGCACCACGAAGCACTCCAGGAGGCTCTTCCTGGGGACAATGTTGGATTCAACGTTAAGAATGTTGCCGTGAAGGATCTGAAGCGAGGTTTTGTTGCCTCAAACTCAAAGGACGATCCCGCAAAGGAGGCTGCCAACTTCACCTCCCAGGTGATCATCATGAACCATCCCGGGCAGATCGGAAATGGTTACGCCCCTGTTCTTGACTGCCACACCAGTCACATCGCCGTGAAGTTTGCTGAGATCCTCACCAAGATTGACAGGCGATCCGGCAAGGAGCTGGAGAAGGAACCCAAATTCCTGAAGAACGGTGATGCTGGTATGATTAAGATGATTCCCACGAAGCCCATGGTGGTGGAGACTTTCTCAGAGTATCCCCCACTGGGTCGTTTTGCCGTGAGGGATATGCGGCAGACTGTTGCTGTGGGAGTGATCAAGAGCGTGGAGAAGAAGGATGCTTCTAGTGCTAAGGTGACCAAATCTGCTGTCAAGAAGGGTGGCAAGTGAACTGTGCAGAGTGATGCAGCGAGATTCTACGATAGAAATCAAGAGTAGTTTTTTGTCACTAGTCTATTTATTGGTTCCCTAGCTGTTTTGTACGAGAACTTTAGTCTGAAGTCATCGTCGTCATTGCGAGGCTGTAGTTCACAGAACCGTGTACTTGATAGGCGGTGGCGAGTTTTTGATCGGTAGTCTATTTCTGCCTTTGCAATGCCCTCTTGGGCTGAGAATTTTATCCCTTTTTTCAATTTGACACCTCAGAACTCTTGAATGTTTTGGTAAAACTTATTTTATTATTCTCTCTCGGGTTTAGTATTTTATCCCTTTTTTTTAATTCGACACATAACTCTTGAATTTTTTTTGTCATATCTTTTCTCTCTCCCTATCATTGAAAACAGGTTTATAATACTAAAATATTTTACCATGAAAAAAATAAACAAATGAAGAGGAGCGACGGCACCAACCGTACACTAAAAAGTCAACAAAGATGCCATCGAGACCTTTAATTTCGGAGAACCATTGGTCTATGAAATTAAGGTTCCCGAATAACAATTTCAAAAAAGCCCAGCTCTTCTTACGTGTCAAGATTTTTCGATGACATGGGCTGAAAAAACTGATGGGGTGATTAAGATGTGGCCGACCAACTCGTAGGGCTGGGCTAACATTTCAAACTGATGATATAAAAGGGCTTTTGTTTTTATAGATTTACGTTGGGCCTACGAACATGGACCTAACCTTGAAAATCCACGCGTTCTGAGCTCGGTACAGAAGCAAGAGCATCGCTCATGACCAGGACCAACCCAAAATCATTCATGAATCACCAGTCTGCAAAGCCCAGTTCTCAGGGAAGCATTGCTTGACGAAAAACTGTTCATTCAAAATCTGGATCACATTAAAATGCAAACAGATTAAGCCATTCAAAAGCAGAATAAAAAGGTAATCCACTGATTGAAATCCATCGTCATTGTACACCTTACAAAATCATGACAGTACAAGTGAAGAGATTTACATAGCAAGAAATGAAACAGCCTTTGAATCTTGCTTTTTCATTTTTTTGGGGAAAATTGGAAATGGCTGTGCATATTAGAATGGCTTTTGGTCGCAAGAGACAAATATCATTATCCAAGAAACAAGTCAAGATATGTGCTTTCTTTCTCCCTCCAATATTTGTCAGGCTCATTTTCTGATGGTAAGAATCACCAACCACTAAAATGTTCCATGAGAAAAGGGCAACCAAGATGAAAGCTTACCAGAATCCATAACATTACTTAACTATGGTAAAATAAGATCAAGAGGAGGGCGTTTTACTCCTTTTCTTAGCAGGGCTTTTTACTCCTTTTCTTGGCAGTTTTGGCAATAGCATCGTAAATCTCTCTTTTACGTTTGTTGTTGTTGTTGTTGTTATTGCTAGGGGTGTTGTTGTTGTTTTGGCCACCCGCGCTAGCTGCACTTTTTCCCTGGACTTCCAGCGCATCCTTCACAAAAAACTTTAGCCTCCATAGGGTGGATTCACTCTGCACAATTTGTTCCTTTACCGAGCAGTTCATTCTAGAATATATCATCTAAGTAATAGTTATGATATAAATTATGACCTGTGCATCGATGTCAAGGTCCACCTCTTCAGCTGTTGCTTGAAAGCCTGGATTATTCTGTGCAACAATCTCCAATGCTTTGGTTAGGTCTTCAGGAGATAGCCTTGTAAGAGCTGCCCCAAGCTTTCTTTTTTCTTCGGTGGACATCTTTCTGGAATGGCATTTTCAAAATTAACTTTGGTTGTCAAAGAGAACTGAAAATTTAAATCTTCACGCAGAGGTAACTCATAAGTTTAATAATGAAAATGAATAGAGAAAAATAACTTGTAGTCATTGGTACTAGATAGATGGCTCGAGCTATATATCAGGCCGGGTCAAATGTTTCCTAACATGATAGAAAAATGACTACACGATGATAGAATTTTAAAGGAGCAAGAGAAATCCATGACCTATGTTATTGGTTAGAATGAATTTAATAATTCTAGTTAATTTAAGAATGTGATCAAAAGAAACAGTGACAAAAAATCAATTACTATTAAAAAAATGAATGTTTATCAATAGTATAAAAAAAGACCATATAAATATCTTTAAAAGATCCCAACGATTTTATTTGATAAAAAAACAAAAATTAAATGAAAATAATTTATATGATAAAGAGAAAAATGAATGAAATCCAAAGCAATTACCAACAAATCACACACTAAAGGATGAATTTAAAAGTAAATATCAATTTAAAAATAAAATAAAAGGCAACTGAATCAAGTCAGCATGCCAAATTCACAACTCAAACATGAGACCAAGATAACCACATAACAGAAGTTGATTAAATAAAGGATATCAACTCTCAAGCAAACAAAATGATGAAAAACAAGTGATTTTTTTTAATAAAAAAACTTAAATCAACCCAAGTTAACCTAACCGACTTGGGATCTAAAATATGAGAATAAGATAGTCGCACAAGAAGAAAAAACTAAAAGAAATAACACAAGGCTAAAAACATAATAACCAAATATTGAAGGATGAAATTGAAAAAAAAAATGAAATTAAATATAGCTAATCCTCAAAACTTGTGACTTCAATAATGAAATCAAAATTACTCCATGGAAGGCAAACATGGAACAATCATGAAGCAAAATTCTTAATTATCCAAAATTAAAAACAAATAACAATCAAAATAATAAGGACCAAACCTGATATAAAAACTACAAGAAAAAAAATATTGAGGGACTACTTGGAAAATAAAAAAAATCAAGAAGAAAAAAAACAATATAAAGAATGAGAACCAAATTGGATAAAAAACTTAAATGAGAAAAATGTTGATGGGCAAAATTGAAAACAAAATAAACTTAAAAAAACATTAAAAAAAATAGCAATAAAAAGAATAAGAATCAAAATTGATACAAACACAAATTGATAGAACAATTGTCTGGCGCAAAACTCAAGGTAAAGGGCGAGGAAAGAGAGGAAAATAAAAACATTCCACCTAAGCTCAATTGCTGCTCCACCGTACACAAGAGTCTGACCACCATGAAGAGAATGGTGAGACACATCTAGTGCTGACATGGAAGGCGGTGTTTGATAGCCAAGGCACCACATGAGCAAACTGTTTTTATTTTTTTATTTGTATTTATATTTGAGAAAAGATTGAATTGATCCTCATTCAAAGTGATTACAAAAAAAAAAAAAAACATGACAAAAATAGAAAGATGTCCCTGAATGTTAACTTTTTTTGTTTTGTTTTAGAGAGCAATGTAGTCATTTCACTATGCAATGATTCAGTAAAAGACCTAAAAGCCCTTCAACCACAATTTGTTTTTAGGTGTTTAACTCATTTTAATGCGCAACTAAAATGTGAAAGACTGTTTTGTCTCCAGGCAATATGATAATTACATGAATCCTATTGAAAAGGCTATTTTGGTACTAATAGCTAGTTGAATGATTTTATTTGAGAAAGACAAAACAATCATTTCACTTCACTATTCCAATTCACAATCCACAATGACATGTGTTTTGCTGCACAATGAAATGTTGAGCCCTATTAGCTTTTTGTTAATTATTCACTCGCACACAAAGTTGGATGACTGACCTGCACTTTTGAACAACCATTTCACGAAGCTCTTCCAGATGCATATCAACCTCATAAAGCTGAAAGGGTCATCGTAGATTCTTAAAACATGCATTTCCCAACATAATCATAAAACAAGATGAAGTGCATGGTCAAACTTGATTATACCAACAGAAGACCAATTTCAGCATGTAAACAAATATTTTTATAGATTATTCACAAAGCTTAATTCATCAACCATATGAAGAGGAAACAAAGTAAGAGCTATTTTAGAACTCTAAATTTTAAGAAAGTTTGTTAACTTTTTTATACCTCATTACACAAATCACGAGCCATTTTAGCATGAGAAGCCTCCTGAGCAAGCTGCATATCCAATTGAGCCTCCGCTTCCTCCTCTTCTCTTCTTTTCTCCTGTGAGTACAGTGATTGGTGTTCAATAAAATGATGCTGAAATAAAAGACAGCAAAATTGCTTTTTACTTTAGTAAAAGGTCATGGACAAAGATTGCTCACTAGCACATACCTCTTCGGTGACTTTAGGCAGAAACTGTAGCCATTTCTCCTCAAACTTTCCCAGCAATGTTTTGGCCATAACATGAACATCACTTCTTTCATCATTATATTTCATTGCATTCTTAAACACTAACCTCACATCAGCAAATATCTCCCTTACATTCTTGTATCCAGTGCCATCCTTGGCCTCCATTTGATTTTTAATTGTACTGAAGTCCATGGGCTTGTCGATAACCTGTTGAATGTCATATGCAGCAAATTCTTTGAAGTCAGATTCAGAAGGCACCCATCTCTAAAATGGCAGAGCAATTAACAACAAGAACATAAATGATAGAACCAAATAAAATACAGGGCCATGTATCCAACTATGCAACAAGTCACACTTGCATGTGCATGATCACACAAATTGAACATGAAAAAGCATGATTCACTTTCCTTTAGAAACAACTCCATATGGTTCTCATGTGAACATGACATGTATACATGTGTATAAGAGGGCAGCAAGAGTTGTAATGTATTTGCAATTATACTTGATGGCTCTTATGCAGTCACGGGAAAAGGAAATCAGTAACCATGCTTCAAGTGATTTCTGATATAGCGAAAGCAGATTGAATAGGATATTGAGAAGAATGATAAAACTTCACCTCATAATAGTCATGCAAACCAAGACCTTTGACATCTACAGGTTGCATAAAAGGCCACGCCCATTTGTGCTGTGTAATCTGAACACAGCAAATAGAAATTACTTTACATACTGGAAATCACTTTGTGACACTTGTTTTTTCTTTAACCTTCTAGCATCCAAAAACAAGATCCAAATGTAGATTTGATTTGGCAGAACAAATCAGATAAAAACAAATCATTGGTGTCGTAAGTTCACAAAATAAAGATGGCTAACAAAGACAAGAAATTAGGACCAACTCTCCAAGCTCACACAGCAACTAATTGGTAACCATCAAGTGCGATGTAGTAGGGGTAACAGGAACCGATTTCCATAACATATGAAAAAATTCAGACAGCAATTTCACAGTCCACCTTAAAATTTCATAGCAGAAAATGATAATCAACTCTATCTCTGGATAAAACGAAATTATGTTGTAGCCACTAAGACAGAATAAACATAAACGATACCAATAATAAAATGGGCAGGAATAACAACAGCATTGATTGATACATTACTTGACGCAATATTGTACCGAATTGGCGCATAAGCTCTTGCATTCTCTTAGCAGCAGCTGCCTCTCGTTTCGATGCATCTTGATGCTGTTTCCTAATACTAGGAATATGCCTCTCTTTATCTTTCACGGTGGAGCTTCCACCTTTCGAAGAGCCACTCTGCTGCTTTTTACTTGTATTCTTCAAGTAAAACTGCTCAACCTCACTCACTCTTTGCTCCAACTACACATTCATTCAAATATATATATATATATATATATATAAACCAAAGTCATCCCGAAGCAACTAATACAAGCTAGAAAAAATTAAATTATATAAAATCTCATTTACTTTATCAACTTTTTGAAAAATCTCATCAACGTTATGCTTGAGACCCTCGGCATCGGCATCGGAGTTTCTTATCGGGAGATTACCGAAATCCACAATCGACGGGCTTATCGCTTCCATTTAATCGCTGAAAGAGAAAAGAAATATTCCAAAATTGTAAAATTGAATTAATAAAATCTCATACATTGAGCTTAATTTTAGAAACAGAGCCAGAGCCACTAAAAAATTAATATATATATATATAGAATTCACTGACGATTGTTGAATAATGAACATAATTAGATTAGAGAAGTACAAATCAAGGTTGTAAGGTGTTTTTATGTCATGTATAAGTACCTGGAAATATACGTTTACGTATACGGGTACAGTGTAGGATGGTGGTGGGAGTAACAGAGCAGGCGAGGCGCGGAGAGACTTCCCTTCCCTGTCTCGCTTCGCAACTATAGCTGGGAAACGAAAACCTGACTTCTCTTTTTAACGGCGTCGGTTTTACTTCTGTTGTTGTCATATGTCGGGTAACGGCGCCGTTTCTTTCGGGGGGGGATTATTTCCCTTTTTTCTATTCTCTTCTCGTTTTCTCATGGTGAAATGTAATTTGTGGGCGAGGGCTCCACGGGCCTCCGACATATCTTTTTCTTTTTAATTTTATCCCTTTTATTTTTCAAGTTGTTTTTATCATATCCTTGGATTAATTTCTATGCATAAAAATCAACAACTTTTCTCAAAACGTATCGTTTAGAACTAGTTTAGGAATAAAATTAATTTAAAACAAAACATAACAAAAAATCATTTTTTAAAAATATTTTCGAAACGTACTCTCGTAGCTGCGTGGAGTCCAAAGAGAAGAAGATAGAAGCAATCCAAGGATCGAACGCGGGATCTCTCTCACCCTATTTCAACAACGAATCTTTTTCTACATTAAAATATATTATTTTCCTTGAAAACCTTAAACCCAAACCCTTGGACTAGGATACTTCACTCACAAAGGAAGACCTCAAGAAACCCAAGGAGCTCAGAGAAATGGCGACAGGAGCAGCTCTTCTTCACTTACTTCGATCTCAAACCAAACAATTCCCATCCAGCAGAAAGTTCCACTCAGGTTTCTCTCTTCATCTTCTTTCCCAATCTACTTATTGCCTCATGGGAGCTTTCATTTCACAATCTAATTTTTTACTTAGAAGAGCACAGATCAATGATTACCTTGAAAGCTATGCTCTAATATCTAATGCTTGACCGGAGAAGAAACCGACTTCCTTAGATCCTGTCGGGTTTTGTTACAGAGTGACTAAAGCTGGAATCTTTCGTACATACATAGGTTTTAATTTTGAAAAACATAAACTTTGAGAATTAGAAAACTGTAAGAGACCCGTGATGATTTCTATGCTCAGGAGTTGCGTTGGATTTAAAATGCCCTGGCGTTCCCAACAGGGGGGAAATAGCAGGCCAGGTTTGGATTTTGTGAAGTTGGGGTGGCTTATTACAGGTTGTACTGCAAAGGTTTCAGCCTTTTGACTAGTTTCATAGGAATTTTATATATAATGCAATTGGATGGGAACTAGTCTTCATATTTGTTGATTACCATCAATATCTGAGCATATGTGAACTAATGAGATGCATGTGTGAATAGTTTGATGTTGATGGAGTAACACAAATATTTGATATTCTGGAAGCTGGGAATGCATTTGGCTTGGTGCCTGTTGTTTTGCAGTTTTAATTGACTGGTGGGCATATTCAGCAGGTAATGAAAGATATAGGATCAGCCAGTTCACATGAATTAAATTTGTTGTACCTTGTTACAAGATGGTCCTTCTCCTGTGAATCTTTTTTCCCTGTGCTCCCTGGACCAAACACACTCCAGTACTAATTTAATTTTCAGACCAAAAAAAGTATTTTTAATCTTGTTCAGAGTTCACTTTCTTGAACCAGTCTGTATGTTGGCCAATCTTTGTTCATAATACCCTTGTTGTTCACCTGATTGTCTCTCACCTTTAAAACAGTTTCATCAAACACTCTTGAGGAATCTTGTTGTTCACCAGATTGTCTCTCGCCCTTAAAACAGTTTCATCGAATACCTAGAAGATTCATACTACGAGTCAAATGCAGATTGTTCCTTCTATAGTTGCTTTTTTCATGTTTTAGCACTATCTGTTGTGTAGTAATGTCTGCTTTTGTTTGGAGATGCCTGTCACCATTGTAAAAGCACATTCAGTTTTCAGGAGCATTACTTAAAGAGACACTGCTTTACATGTTCTTATTGTTATTAATATTCTCTATTTTAGGCTATCATCTTTGTCAGTTTGGCACACGGTCACACGGTCAGTGTGCAAAAGCCAACTTCAACCATGACACTCTTCTTGGCGCTACTCAGAAAAGATGGGCATCTCAAGCTAAAACAACTGAAGATGACAACAAGATCAGCATTGGACCCCGCCGAGGGAAGGAAGCGGGACAAGATGAAAAAGAGACTGGGGTAGTATATTATGGTCCGATCTCATCCACCATCAAGAAAGTAAAATTGCTCTCTCTTTCAACCTGCTGCCTGTCTGTATCCTTGGGTCCTGTCATAACTTTTATGACATCTCAAGATTCAAATGTCATCCTGAAGGGGGCAGTTGCCTCTACTGTCATATTCTTAAGTGCTTCGACCACTGCTGCTCTACACTGGTTTGTTAGCCCTTACATCCACAAGCTTAGATGGCAGCCGGGCTCAGACAGTTTTGAAGTAGAGATGATGTCCTGGTTGGCAACCTACATTCCAAAGACTATGAAATTTGCTGATATCCGCCCTCCAGAAACCAACAGGCCTTTCGTGACATTCAAGGCCAATGGAAATTTCTACTTTGTTGATGCAGAGCACTGTCATAACAAGGCATTGTTGAATAGATTGACCCCACAAAAATCTGCTCATGAGTCTCCTTTCAAAAATCTGTGATAGGAATACATGGTGATGATTGGCCTATGAGGTTTCCTTGAGAACATTAGGACCTGGTTTTACTTGATGGTTTGTGATGAGCTAATAAGCTCGGGCCTAGCTGAGCCAATGGGCATTTTGTTTCGTTGTCCTACTTTGCAAGACAAGGTTTCTCAGAGAAGATAAATAACCAATATTTGATGTTTAAATTTTAATTTTACGAATACGTCTATTTTGCTTGAAAGTCTTCCCTTTTATTTTCTTGGGTAATGCAAGCGGCCAAAAGTACCAGAACAAACTGACTACCCTTACAATTATGTGGCGTGCAGTCGATATATTTTCTTGGTTCTGCATTTTGTTTGCCGGGCATTCAGCACGTGCAATGGCTTCATGAAACACATGTTGGAACAGTAATTTGTCATACCCCAATCATCGTTTTCTTTGCCAATTTCAGACATGGCAAGGCTGGACCTAAAAACCATTCTCTTAGGCAATTGGATAAAAAAAACTCAGATTGCCATTCTACGCTCACCGATCTGCTATACTCTAACCTGTTTTTATTAGTGCTGTTGTTTTGAACAATTCCACACTAACCTGGTTAGTGCCCGCACCTCTTTTCAATCTGAACCGCGAGACATAAAATGTAACACCTCCAGGCACTCTCTCCAATACAAAACACATTCCCACATGGCCATCCATTTCATTCCTAGAACATAGCTTCATAGTTCATACGGAGTCTTGACACAATTTTCCGTCATCCCATATCAGTTTATCCAACCCCAAGTTTGAATCGGGACGACAGATGGCAAATTGAGAATGGTAATTATTGACCCGATTGCTTTCACGAAGATCATTGACCAGTTACCAGTCCCAATTGCCTCCGCTGTCAACTTGACAGTAAATAAATAAGATATGAGTGCAGAGATCTTGCTAGGAGCTACTGCAGCAAGATGGGTCCTCTACACCCAATCCAGGTATCTTCCCTATGGCGAATCGATAGAATTTGCCTATTTTAACAACAAACAGGGTGATAAATATGTTGCAAAATCCCAATTAGATGGCATTTTCCAAGCTTAATAAAGATGCAGGCAAATTAGTCAATGACAACAATATAACACTAGAAAATACAAGGTCTAAGGTTAAAACAAAAGTTTTTATTGATTGTAATTGTTTTAATATTTTATAAGAGTTTACTCGTAAAAATGAGTTTATAATGGAAATGGTTCTAAACACGCTGACAGTAGAGGTGGAAATGGTTCTAAACACGCTGGCAGCAGAGATAATTCAGCGAAAAGAATTTCAAGTTGACAAGCAAAATAAGAAATCAAAATTAAAAAAAGTTATAACAAACATTCAAGAGTTCTGAGCAGTCTCAAATTATATAAAAAAAAAAATCTAAAGCCGAGAGACATAACAAAGACAGAAATACACTCTGGATCAAAACCTCGCCACCGCCTATCAAGCACACGGTTCTGTGAACAACAGCCTCGCAATGACAATGATGACTTCAGACTAGTGGCAAGAACCAACTCTTGATTTCTATCGTAGAATCTCGATGCATCACTCTGCACAGTTCACTTGCCACCCTTCTTGACAGCAGATTTGGTCACCTTAGCACTAGAAGCATCCTTCTTCTCCACGCTCTTGATCACTCCCACAGCAACAGTCTGCCGCATATCCCTCACGGCAAAACGACCCAGTGGGGGATACTCTGAGAAAGTCTCCACCACCATGGGCTTCGTGGGAATCATCTTAATCATACCAGCATCACCGTTCTTCAGGAATTTGGGTTCCTTCTCCAGCTCCTTGCCGGATCGCCTGTCAATCTTGGTGAGGATCTCAGCAAACTTCACGGCGATGTGACTGGTGTGGCAGTCAAGAACAGGGGCGTAACCATTTCCGATCTGCCCGGGATGGTTCATGATGATCACCTGGGAGGTGAAGTTGGCAGCCTCCTTTGCGGGATCGTCCTTTGAGTTTGAGGCAACAAAACCTCGCTTCAGATCCTTCACGGCAACATTCTTAACGTTGAATCCAACATTGTCCCCAGGAAGAGCCTCCTGGAGTGCTTCGTGGTGCATCTCCACAGACTTGACTTCAGTGGTCAGTCCGGTTGGCCCGAAAGTGACGACTGTACCAGGCTTGATGACACCGGTTTCCACACGACCCACCGGGACAGTTCCGATACCACCAATCTTGTACACGTCCTGGAGTGGCAGGCGGAGGGGCTTGTCCGTGGGCCTCTTGGGCTCTTGGATCTGGTCAAGGGCCTCCAGGAGAGTTGGTCCCTTGTACCAGTCCAGGTTGGTGGACCTCTCGATCATGTTATCACCCTCAAATCCAGAGATAGGCACGAAGGGAATCTTGTCAGGGTTGTAACCGACCTTCTTCAGGTAGGATGACACCTCCTTGATAATTTCATCATACCTTGCCTTGGAGTATTTTGGGGTGGTGGCATCCATCTGTGACAGCATCGCAAATTTAATTTAGTTTCAAACACATCAAGCTTTCAAATCACAGGATTTCACACCCAGAATTCTAAAGCAATGGAGAATCAGGAAATTAAAATGACTGGTGGAGCTTGAAATGTGCACAAGCGTACCTTGTTACAGCAGCAGATCATTTGCTTGACACCAAGGGTGAAGGCAAGAAGAGCATGCTCCCGGGTCTGGCCATCCTTGGAGATACCGGCCTCAAAACCACCGGTGGTAGAGTCGATGATGAGGACTGCACAGTCAGCCTGGGAGGTTCCGGTAATCATGTTCTTGATGAAGTCACGGTGTCCAGGAGCATCGATGACAGTGCAGTAGTACCTGGTGGTCTCGAACTTCCACAGGGCAATATCGATGGTAATACCACGTTCACGCTCGGCCTTGAGCTTGTCAAGCACCCAGGCATACTTGAATGACCTCTTGTTCATCTCGGCAGCTTCCTTCTCGAACCTCTCGATGACACGCTTGTCAATGCCTCCAAGCTTGTAGATCAAGTGACCGGTGGTGGTCGACTTTCCAGAGTCGACATGGCCAATGACCACGATGTTGATGTGCGACTTCTCTTTTCCCATGCTTAAGTATTAAAGTTGAACTGTCGTATATAAAAGGTTATTAGAGTTAGTAACAAAACACCACAAAAATGAAACCACATCGAGAAAGTAAACTCAAATATGCAACCGGGTATGCTAGTAAAACACGGGGTAATAACAATTCTCTAAGGTAAGATGCAAGTACCCGGACTACAGATCACAAAAAACCAATGTTTAAGCCAACTTCAAATATATCTTAATATTTAAAATGCTGAAACCCAGAAAAATACATTTTCTATTTAGCAGCACTACATATTTTAGAAGATACACATTGGTATTGCAGTTTATGATTAATAAGCAGTTAGACAACAAATTATAAGTACATTTTAGTCACAGATCTTAAACTAGTTGAAGAAAATAAAAAAATCTATTTAAATCTTTTAGATATATCAAAACCAACACAGGAAAAAAAGTTGATCTAAATAAAAATGAACGACGATGTATGCCAATCACTATCACTGGGAACAGTACATAATCTAAAAGGAAATGCGCACGTCAGTCTTCAAAGAAAATAAAAAAGGCACGAAGAATCAAGATCCAAGACTTTTCTAACATTAAAGGCGGTAAAACTGATTCAAATCACAGATGCTGAATAGATAAATAAGAAACTACATTTGCTTGTTTACCATAAGAGAAGCTAATCAATAAGGACATGTGAGAGAAGAGGATAACATAGTGGATCGAACCTGAAGAGAGGCGCTAAAACCCTAGCCGCGAGAGAAGAGAAGCAGGCTAATGCAATAGGAGGCAGTGTGCGAGTGAGAGCGCTATAAGGGTTTGTAGACGTGTTTATATAAACCTGGTGATATTGCTGTTTACTAAAACGACATCGTTGTGAATTCTAATCCCCATCATGTCCTCGCATGCAGTGGTAATTTGGCAAAATATCGAGGACGCTTTTAAGTTGTAACTAACCTTCCCATTTTTTGAATTGGAATTAAAACAAGATAATTATTGATAAAAATTGTATTGACGATGCCGCCGATTGGCTGATTTTATTTTAATAGTCATAATAATTAAAATAAATTTTAAGAGATGGGATGCCGGTAGAGTAGATAGCCGAGGAAGTTAAATAAATATTTATTATATATATTGCCTTCTCTTATGTAAAATTTGGCGACTTCGAATGGGAAAAAAAATGTTTTTTTAAATACTTTTAAAACAATTTTCCTGTTTAAAAACATTAAGTTAATGTTTTTATAATATATTAATATAAAAACTAAAAAATATTATTTTAATATATTTTTAATCTAAAAGATCAGATCTATGTAGTATTATCAGTCAAGTTTTTATCCGGTATATCTAACCAGATGAACTCAATGTTTGTTTGGGGTGTAATTGGAATTAAATTTAAAAATATTTTTTATTTATAATATATTAAAATAATATTTTTTATTTTAAAAAAATATATTTTAAACATAGACACATATGAAAATGTTATAAAAACACAAAAAAAGAATATGGTTCCGGTAGCCTGGATATTGACAAGAACAACGGTTAGATGGCCTAGATCCTAATTGCGCAAGATCGACTAAAGCATCACACAGGGAGAAAGGGATGGGATTCTGTGGGCGGCACGTGGCAGCTAAAAGCTGTAGAAAGCATTACAAATCGTAGAAGCACAAACGCGAGGTAACATTACACCCTAATAAAAAATTCTCTAGCGACACCAAATCAGCAAAAAAAGAACCAAAAGACAACATGAAGACAATAAAGTATAAATTGGAAAGAACACTACAGAATAATAGCATAAAAATGATCTTCAAGTTCTTAGTATCCAGCTTTTCAAGACCTAAAACTCACGAGAAGATCGTTGAAAAATACCTCCAAAATTTGAACTTTGCGAGAAAAAAGAATGCAGAAAATAAATTAAAACTTGAATCATGCCACCACTGCCGCCAAGAAAGGAACTCTATTCTCTCAATTTCCTTGGGAAGACATTAGACTACAATTCTCATCCAACATGGTTGATGGATAATTAACTTCAACTCTGCACGGTTCACTTGCCACCCTTCTTGGCAGCAGATTTGGTCACCTTAGCACTAGAAGCATCCTTCTTCTCCACGCTCTTGATCACTCCCACAGCAACAGTCTGCCGCATATCCCTCACGGCAAAACGACCCAGTGGGGGATACTCTGAGAAAGTCTCCACCACCATGGGCTTCGTGGGAATCATCTTAATCATACCAGCATCACCGTTCTTCAGGAATTTGGGTTCCTTCTCCAGCTCCTTGCCGGATCGCCTGTCAATCTTGGTGAGGATCTCAGCAAACTTCACGGCGATGTGGCTGGTGTGGCAGTCAAGAACAGGGGCGTAACCATTTCCGATCTGCCCGGGATGGTTCATGATGATCACCTGGGAGGTGAAGTTGGCAGCCTCCTTTGCGGGATCGTCCTTTGAGTTTGAGGCAACAAAACCTCGCTTCAGATCCTTCACGGCAACATTCTTAACGTTGAATCCAACATTGTCCCCAGGAAGAGCCTCCTGGAGTGCTTCGTGGTGCATCTCCACAGACTTGACTTCAGTGGTCAGTCCGGTTGGCCCGAAAGTGACGACTGTACCAGGCTTGATGACACCGGTTTCCACACGACCCACCGGGACAGTTCCGATACCACCAATCTTGTACACGTCCTGGAGTGGCAGGCGGAGGGGCTTGTCCGTGGGCCTCTTGGGCTCTTGGATCTGGTCAAGGGCCTCCAGGAGAGTTGGTCCCTTGTACCAGTCCAGGTTGGTGGACCTCTCGATCATGTTATCACCCTCAAATCCAGAGATAGGCACGAAGGGAATCTTGTCAGGGTTGTAACCGACCTTCTTCAGGTAGGATGACACCTCCTTGATAATTTCATCATACCTTGCCTTGGAGTATTTTGGGGTGGTGGCATCCATCTGTGACAGCATCGCAAATTTAATTTAGTTTCAAACACATCAAGCTTTCAAATCACAGGATTTCACACCCAGAATTCTAAAGCAATGGAGACTCAGGAAATTAAAATGACTGGTGCAGCTTGAAATGTGCACAAGCATACCTTGTTACAGCAGCAGATCATTTGCTTGACACCAAGGGTGAAGGCAAGAAGAGCATGCTCCCGGGTCTGGCCATCCTTGGAGATACCGGCCTCAAAACCACCGGTGGTAGAGTCGATGATGAGGACTGCACAGTCAGCCTGGGAGGTTCCGGTAATCATGTTCTTGATGAAGTCACGGTGTCCAGGAGCATCGATGACAGTGCAGTAGTACCTGGTGGTCTCGAACTTCCACAGGGCAATATCGATGGTAATACCACGTTCACGCTCGGCCTTGAGCTTGTCAAGCACCCAGGCATACTTGAATGACCTCTTGTTCATCTCGGCAGCTTCCTTCTCGAACCTCTCGATGACACGCTTGTCAATGCCTCCAAGCTTGTAGATCAAGTGACCGGTGGTGGTCGACTTTCCAGAGTCGACATGGCCAATGACCACGATGTTGATGTGCGACTTCTCTTTTCCCATGCTTAAGTATTAAAGTTGAACTGTCATATATAAAAGTTTATTAGAGTTAGTAACAAAACACCACAAAAATGAAACCACATCGAGAAAGTAAACTCAAATATGCAACCGGGTATGCTAGTAAAACACGGGGTAATAACAATTCTCTAGGGTAAGATGCAAGTACCCGGACTACAGATCACAAAAAACCAATGTTTAAGCCAACTTCAAATATATCTTAATATTTAAAATGCTGAAACCCAGAAAAATACATTTTCTATTTAGCAGCACTACATATTTTAGAAGATACACATTGGTATTGCAGTTTATGATTAATAAGCAGTTAGACAACAAATTATAAGTACATTTTAGTCACAGATCTTAAACTAGTTGAAGAAAATAAAAAAAATCAATATAAATCTTTTTAGATATATCAAAACCAACACAGAAAAAAAAAAGTTGATCTAAATAAAAATGAACGACGATGTATGCCAATCACTATCACTGGGAACAGTACATAATCTAAAAGGAAATGCGCACGTCAGTCTTCAAAGAAAATAAAAAAGGCACGAAGAATCAAGATCCAAGACTTTTCTAACATTAAAGGCGGTAAAACTGATTCAAATCACAGATGCTGAATAGATAAATAAGAAACTACATTTGCTTGTTTACCATAAGAGAAGCTAATCAATAAGGACATGTGAGAGAAGAGGATAACATAGTGGATCGAACCTGAAGAGAGGCGCTAAAACCCTAGCCGCGAGAGAAGAGAAGCAGGCTAATGCAATAGGAGGCAGTGTGAGAGTGTGAGCGCGATAAGGGTTTGTAGACGTGTTTATATAAACCTGGTGATATTGCTGTTTACTAAAACGACATCGTTGTGAATTATAATCCCCGTCATGTCCTCGCATGCAGTGGTAATTTGGCAAAATATCGAGGACGCTTTTAAGTTGTAACTAACCTTCCCATTTTTTGAATTGGAATTAAAACAAGATAATTATTGATAAAAATTGTATTGACGATGCCGCCGATTGGCTGATTTTATTTTAATAGTCATAATAATTAAAATAAATTTTAAGAGATGGGATGCCGGTAGAGTAGATAGCCGAGGAAGTTAAATAAATATTTATTATATATATTGCCTTCTCTTATGTAAAATTTGGCGACTTCGAATGGGAAAAAAAATGTTTTTTTAAATACTTTTAAAACAATTTTCCTGTTTAAAAACATTAAGTTAATGTTTTTATAATATATTAATATAAAAACTAAAAAATATTATTTTAATATATTTTTAATCTAAAAGATCAGATCTATGTAGTATTATCAATCAAGTTTTTATCCGGTATATCTAACCAGATGAACTCAATGTTTGTTTGGGGTGTAATTGGAATTAAATTTAAAAATATTTTTTATTTATAATATATTAAAATAATATTTTTTATTTTAAAAAAATATATATTTTAAACATAGACACATATGAAAATGTTATAAAAACACAAAAAAAGAATATGGTTCCGGTAGCCTGGATATTGACAAGAACAACGGTTAGATGGCCTAGATCCTAATTGCGCAAGATCGACTAAAGCATCACACAGGGAGAAAGGGATGGGATTCTGTGGGCGGCACGTGGCAGCTAAAAGCTGTAGAAAGCATTACAAATCGTAGAAGCACAAACGCGAGGTAACATTACACCCTAATAAAAAATTCTCTAGCGACACCAAATCAGCAAAAAAAGAACCAAAAGACAACATGAAGACAATAAAGTATAAATTGGAAAGAACACTACAGAATAATAGCATAAAAATGATCTTCAAGTTCTTAGTATCCAGCTTTTCAAGACCTAAAACTCACGAGAAGATCGTTGAAAAATACCTCCAAAATTTGAACTTTGCGAGAAAAAAAGAATGCAGAAAATAAATTAAAACTTGAATCATGCCACCACTGCCGCCAAGAAAGGAACTCTATTCTCTCAATTTCCTTGGGAAGACATTAGACTACAATTCTCATCCAACATGGTTGATGGATAATTAACTTCAACTCTGCACGGTTCACTTGCCACCCTTCTTGGCAGCAGATTTGGTCACCTTAGCACTAGAAGCATCCTTCTTCTCCACGCTCTTGATCACTCCCACAGCAACAGTCTGCCGCATATCCCTCACGGCAAAACGACCCAGTGGGGGATACTCTGAGAAAGTCTCCACCACCATGGGCTTCGTGGGAATCATCTTAATCATACCAGCATCACCGTTCTTCAGGAATTTGGGTTCCTTCTCCAGCTCCTTGCCGGATCGCCTGTCAATCTTGGTGAGGATCTCAGCAAACTTCACGGCGATGTGGCTGGTGTGGCAGTCAAGAACAGGGGCGTAACCATTTCCGATCTGCCCGGGATGGTTCATGATGATCACCTGGGAGGTGAAGTTGGCAGCCTCCTTTGCGGGATCGTCCTTTGAGTTTGAGGCAACAAAACCTCGCTTCAGATCCTTCACGGCAACATTCTTAACGTTGAATCCAACATTGTCCCCAGGAAGAGCCTCCTGGAGTGCTTCGTGGTGCATCTCCACAGACTTGACTTCAGTGGTCAGTCCAGTTGGCCCGAAAGTGACGACTGTACCAGGCTTGATGACACCGGTTTCCACACGACCCACCGGACAGTTCCGATACCACCAATCTTGTACACGTCCTGGAGTGGCAGGCGGAGGGGCTTGTCCGTGGGCCTCTTGGGCTCTTGGATCTGGTCAAGGGCCTCCAGGAGAGTTGGTCCCTTGTACCAGTCCAGGTTGGTGGACCTCTCGATCATGTTATCACCCTCAAATCCAGAGATAGGCACGAAGGGAATCTTGTCAGGGTTGTAACCGACCTTCTTCAGGTAGGATGACACCTCCTTGATAATTTCATCATACCTTGCCTTGGAGTATTTTGGGGTGGTGGCATCCATCTGTGACAGCATCGCAAATTTAATTTAGTTTCAAACACATCAAGCTTTCAAATCACAGGATTTCACACCCAGAATTCTAAAGCAATGGAGACTCAGGAAATTAAAATGACTGGTGCAGCTTGAAATGTGCACAAGCATACCTTGTTACAGCAGCAGATCATTTGCTTGACACCAAGGGTGAAGGCAAGAAGAGCATGCTCCCGGGTCTGGCCATCCTTGGAGATACCGGCCTCAAAACCACCGGTGGTAGAGTCGATGATGAGGACTGCACAGTCAGCCTGGGAGGTTCCGGTAATCATGTTCTTGATGAAGTCACGGTGTCCAGGAGCATCGATGACAGTGCAGTAGTACCTGGTGGTCTCGAACTTCCACAGGGCAATATCGATGGTAATACCACGTTCACGCTCGGCCTTGAGCTTGTCAAGCACCCAGGCATACTTGAATGACCTCTTGTTCATCTCGGCAGCTTCCTTCTCGAACCTCTCGATGACACGCTTGTCAATGCCTCCAAGCTTGTAGATCAAGTGACCGGTGGTGGTCGACTTTCCAGAGTCGACATGGCCAATGACCACGATGTTGATGTGCGACTTCTCTTTTCCCATTATGAACTGTTATACATTAAAACGAAACATTAAACAAGAAGAACCATAATATCAACTACAGGCTTAAATTAATAAGGCACCCCAACTAAACCAATTATAGAATAGATATGAAAATAAGAAATAAAAAAGTTGGAATAGGAAGAAGAACTAAAACCAGTGCTTCGCCAAAATTAAAAATCTAAAGAGAAATCGAGGAAAATGAAATAAACCAAAATGAAATGATTTTTTTCTTGTTAAAGATCATAGTCACAGCGTTTAATTTCTTAGATCTATCTCAATTCAACAAGAAAAAAAGTCATATTGCATGAATAATTCATATAAGGATTACATAGGGACTGAACACCAAGTTTCTAACCTAAAACTCAACACTGAAACCTAAAAAACACATTACAAATCTTAAAATTAAGAAATCAACATAAATCGTAATAAGAAGGCAGTAACCACCAACTAAGGATAGGACAATCTACATTAAAACTATAATAGGAAAAACATAAGTGAAGGGGAGAAAAGCCTCACCTGAAGAAATTTTGCTTAAACCCTAGCCGCGAAAGAAGTCACGATAGGCAGAGAACCAGAGGAGGGAGTGAGGAGAGGAGTGTTAGGGTTTGTGATATTTATATTACTAATGTTATTATTTTAACTCCCGAGATGTCCTCATATTTCATTTCGATTCCCTAAAATATCCTTCCGTTGCTTTTTCAGCGAGGTCACATCTGAGACTCAAAGGATGCACTTTCACAATAGTGTGTTAGCCATAGTTTAAGTTGAAAAAAAAAAAAGTTTTTATTTATGGTTTAAAATTGAATATTGAATTGTTTTTTTATAATCGAGTTTGAGGTTTAATGAAAAATAGTTTTAAGTATTTGGTTACCATATTTTTTTATATTGTTGTTAACTTGTGAAATCACTTTAAATGACATACATATTTTTTAAAATATTGTAGATTTAATTATCATAATAATAAAATATAATTAATAATTCAAGCAAATTACACACTCGTTTTTATTCTTCTATCAAACTACTTGCAATTCCATTACGAACTAAATTTATACAATACGTCAAGGCCTCTATGATCTTCTGCTATTTGATCGATGAACAATATCTGGTAAAATATTATCAGAAACAACATCTACGATTCATAAATAGTGTTGCTTTAAGATCTTTATCTACAAGTTGTAGAGATATAATTACAAGGCAAAATTCAGTTGCAAGTTTCTGATCCATAATCAATCGAAAAGCAATGGGGTTATGGAGTAAAACGAAGTGACACACCTTTCTTTTTCATCAGGGTTGATCTCTATGTACATAATTTTTATTTTTTTAAAAAAAATCAAACTAGGTCTATCCCAAACTAAATGGGTTGGCCCAATCACGGGGGGTAAAAGGGGCCCAACTCTACTGGACTGGGCTTGGCTGAGAGCAGGTCCATCCTAACCCCCAACCCAAGAGTTCAAAAAATGGCATAAAATGGTGTATTTTTTCTTTCGTTTAGAATTATTTATGTTGTTACTGTTCATGTGTCATGTGAATAGTAACACAACCGACTATGACGAAAGGGTTAACGATCGATGTCGACATGTAAAGGAGGTTGAGGTCGTTATTTATGTGGTGACGGCGTTATAAATGGTGTTGCGTGGTGGCCGATAGGAGTGTCGGAAGGTTGCAGCTGGTGCCGCTGACATCAAGGCTTGCTGCCTCCAGTGTTGTTGACACAGGAACTTGTGGCGTGGAGGAGAAGCTGATGATGACGAGGGGATAATGGTGGTGCCGAGAGTTGTTAATGATTGAGGAGATAGAGGGCAGCAACAATGACCATAAAGAGAGGGAGAGAGAGAGAGAGATCATCGGCTGTGTTGGGAAATTTCTAGAAGCTTGATTCGTTAAAAAAAATCTCACGCACTCGTTGCCGATGTATGTGTTAGTGCCCTTTTCAAAATCTTGTGTGTTACTTGCAACCTAGTTAATCCCGTGCATGAATGCCGCAGTTGAGTTTTCGAAAAGCACTCGTTGCCGATGTATGTGTTAATGCCCTTTTCAAATTCTTGTGTGTTACCCGCAGCTGAGTTAATCCCATGCATGAATATCGCAATTAAGTTTTTAAAAAGCATCTCATAGATGCTTTTTGTTATTTGCGGCTAGAACATAATTTTAGGGGGGGGACACAATTAAATTTCATGCACCTGTTTTGTTAAAATCATGTTTGGCTTGCGGTGAGCCTCAATTGCATAGCCAAACACCCGCTAAATAGCAAGTTAACCATTGCCTCAGTTTGGTTTCACGCGCCTTAGAAAAGCGTGAGAGTGCGGGAAGTGTTTGAGTCAACTTGTGTCATGGTGAAAAATTAGAGGCTTGCTGCCACAAGTAGACAACAGCGACGTCGTGTTACCGGTCGAGATAAAATATTTCAGGCCCAGCTGTCCCGTTCCGGGCTTGATGTAGGATTTTATTTTTTTATGGGCTACTTACTTGAACTTGCTAGTTTGGAAAATAACGTGGTCAACTGGGCCTTTTGGGTCAGGAAAGCCTTTAAAAATAACATGGCCAGCTTCATCCTCTCTTCTTCCTTAACTTCAAATTCTTGATTCTTTCGTGGTTTCCAAGGTTGATTTAAAAATATTTACAGCCGTTAAATCCACGATAAACATATAAATAATAGAATTAATCATGTGATGCTGGTTGGAAAACTATATACTAATTGCCAGGTCGATCAATTTCATGGGTCTGTAGGAAAATCTAATTTCCGTGCTTCATCACTGTAAATAAGAGAGGTGATGGAATATAATAGCAATAATAATCAATTTTACACGCTAAATCTTCTCATTCTTCCCTGTTCAAACTACTTAGACCCCCCATTTTTGGTCCCTCAACTTTAATATTTCTCCATGTTATCGAACACAGGTGAAGCCCAGTCACGGACTTTGTGTTGGCGAAGACACCCCATTCTACACTCCCACTCATTTCATGGCAAGGCGAGAAGATTTTTTTAAAAAAATCTCACAAACTTGGTGTCTATCAATGTACTCTCTCACACACGAAACGTTAAGTTAAATCAATTGAAGAATAGATTAACACATTTCCGCAACAAAACACAGTTCTTTTGAAGGAAGGAAGCGGCAGCTAAACAGCATCATGAACCTTAAGCCATAATCTTGGCGGACCTCACGTAGAGGCTATCAACAACCTTGCCAACGTTGGAAATGGTCTCCAACGTAGCTGGGTAGATTGCATCTGTTTTTGGATCATCAAAAATGACGAGGCATCCAGCACCTTGGTCTAAAGTCCCAGCAAACTTTTTATCCAGAATCATCTGAGATAATTTCTTTTCCACGTGATCTACGGGCAGTTCAATTAGATCTGCAATGTGAGCAATCTCAACCCTTGAGAATGGCTCGATCAACCTGCAGAGGTTCTGCTCTAGTAAAGTGTCATATAGGGATGAGAGATGCCGGTGAACAATTGGGTCCTCCTCTAGTTGAGCTTTAAAATCCCGAAGAGCAGTCTCAAAGAGCTTTAAGGAGCGTTTCGCATGAGCATCAGCTACAGCTTTCATCGCATCCAGCTCTGGCCCCACATACTGTAGCCCTGCTTTGGATGATATTATCCCTGCTACATCATCAGCTTGGCTCACCATTATTTTGCACAACAACATATACTTGAGGCTAAATACTGCTCGGGGATCTTCAAGAGCATTGAAGGCTTCAAATGCCTCGAAGAAGTAGCTGTAAGCAGTTTTGTAATCCTTCTCTTCTGCATGAAGGATCCCGCTCTGCAAATCTATAGTACCCTGTTGCGCTGGAGGCACATAAATTGCATTGGCTGCTGTTCTTGCTGCTGTTAGTGCAGCCTTGGCTTTAGGGAGGTTTCTTAGAGAAAAGTGGAGCTTACTCTCCAGCAAGTCTATGTCCACAAGAAGAAGCTTGTCATCCAATCTTCTCACCTCCTTGATCAGGCCAGAAAGCAGGTTTAATGCTTCTGAATACTCTTTACTTTCCATCAAAAGGGCTGCCAGTCTTGCTTCAACTCGCTGCCGAAGAAAAGTCCTCTTCTCGGCACGGGTCCACTGCACCATCTCTTTGCACAGAGAAATCTGGAGATCAGAAGTGCCTGGTATTTTAGCTACTGCATCAATTATCCCACGGACAATTTTTGCAGTTTTTGCCTTGGGAATCAATGCAAAAAAGGGTCTCAACTGGGTCAGAAGGCTTCGAAGCTCCTCTGCCCTGTTCTCCTGTCTAAGAAGATCTGAGAGATTCGTGATGGACTGTTCCTTAATCCTAAGGGAATCAGGAGAAGATGATGGACTCTCTAGTATGCGGTAAAAGATCGAAATGGATTCAGATGGATTTTTCGCCTCTAAAGCCTGAGCAATTGAATCCGTAGTTGCAGGGAGATATGAGGTTGACATGGCGAATATTTTGAAATATCAAAGTCCTGCAAAATGAAATTTTATTTGATATGTGCCCTTGCTTCGAGCAATGAAAAAATGATGCTATAGAATAAAAGTGTGCATGTACCCCAAAAAGAACTGCTTGCAAGATATCCATCTAGAGTCTAGACAATAACACAAAGTGAATACAACGGAAGTATTCCTGACATTAGCTACCTATCTTCCCAGCATAATAGTGTTAAGATCTCTTGCTGCACCAGATTCTGATTATTGTCTCTGGTACAGCCAATAACATCAGAGCTTACAACACAATTTCATCCCGCAAAAAAAGAGAAATACCAACAATATCATTATTTTTAAAAAATCATTGATCTTAAACAGCCAACTTCAACACTCCATGTGTATCCATGAACACAAATTATACTTGGAGGTTTTCTCAATTAGGCAACCGAAAACAATAGAGGAAACAGATAGACTAACAAGCTTATAAAACAACATCACTGATCTTAAACAGCCTACTTCAAGAGAAAAAAAACCAACAACATCATAAAATCACTATTTTTGAAAAGGCATTGATCTAAGACTGCAAGCTTTAACACCCAATGGGTGTCAATGAAAGCAAATTATACTTGAAAGTTTTCACAATCAGGCCAACAAAAATAATACAGAGAAACAAATATGCTAACTAGCTTACAAACTAGAATGGTTGGCAGTATTTCCAGGGAAATAAAAACTCATGTTTAATGAGGCTGTTACTATTCCATGCCTAGGGTGAGGATCGCCCAGCATTCCAAGAGAGATGAGTAGCAGATGATACTGTTGGAGTTAAAGTGCTCAAGCTGATACACACAGGGTTATCAAACTTGCAATTTACAAAGCAGGTTAAACACAGCAATTCAACAAAAATAGGACCCACATAAAAAGATACAGCGATTAAGCCTCAGCAGGACGGGATGGTAGAAATCACTTTTTTATCATGTTTTCACCAATTCTAAATTTGCTGGTTTGCATCAAGGGAGGCATGCGACATAGTCCTTTTATTCTTGATGTAGTGGCTAGGTTTTCCAGATGTGGGAATGTGTGGCAATGAATGTGCCATGTTACCCACTTTTAATAAAATCATAAAGCAAGCAAAAAAGGAAAGCTCAATCCCTTCCTGACAAAAAAAATTCTCCCTCCATTATGTTTTCCATCAATCCTAAATGAAACCTCAAATCATGCACTACATGTCCCCTGCAGATGAATCTCAAGTACAGGGGAGCGTTAAACTAAATATAGGCACACTAACTGTCAGTGTCTCGTCAACACAAAATTATCATCAATTAATAATTTAATACTGAAACTAAGCCCCTATCCCGCACTCAAAAAAAATCTTCATCCGGACCACATTTAAAGGGGACCTAATTCGTGCACAAATCAGAGATACATCAAGAACAAGTTCATAGATTGAAATGATTGATGCAGGGAGAGAAACTACGTAGATTGTAAGTGGAACGTACCTGTGAGCAGAGAAGATAGAATTTGATATTGGAGTAGATCGCGTCCGTCTGCTTTTCCTGCCTTCGCCCGCGTTGAAGAGGTGGTCGGGGTATGGAGCGAATGAAGTCTCTGATGTTTTATTTTATGCCCTTTATCTGGGATGACTTGTTGAGTGGGAAAACTCTTCAGCTGTATTTGTAACTGAAACCCAAGAAATTTCTAGGCCCATTGTCAATAATAAGAGCTTACTATTTATATTTTTGAGTGTTAAAATTATTTTAATTTGAAAATGTATAAAAATAATTTTTATTTTATTTTGTTTTACTTTATTTTACTTTTAATATAAATATATATTAAAATAATTTAAAACAAAGATTTCTTTTTATAAAAAAAACACATATTTTATAATTTGAAAATGTATAAACACCAGGTTTATGAGCTCATTTGCCCCTCTACTTCCGTAATTCGTTTGATGTGGCCATCCGTCAAATCCGTCCGAAATTCAGTCACACGGACAAATTACAATTTACAACTGTTTGGAAGACCAGATATTGCAGAGAGAAAGAGAAATAAGCTTTGAAATCGTATCTACGGCTACAAAGATTATTCTGCAGCACATAGGCATGACGTAGCAACAATCAAATTACATTTTGGAGAACAAAAGATCACAGATAAAGAACATCACAAAAAAATAACACAAACCAACCTAGACAATCATCCGAATGCCCAACATGTCTGCATTTGATCAAGCAAACAATTTAAATTTGATGATCTGATAAATATCCATGACAGCAAAATTCACTTATCAGAGCAACCCCAAAGTAAGATTTTTTTTTTGTATTAGCACTGAGTATCCAGGCCACTGGGCCTGACTAATCTCGGGAGTGCACAGGGCCTCGGCAAGCAGGTTTCCCACAAGTGCACCATAAGTCATTCATGGGCTTCGCCCAAGTCCGATGGTCCCAAGAAATTATTTGCATCAGGCGGGACTTGCCTCGAACCTGGGAACGAGGAACCCCAAAGTAAGATGTTAGAACACAATCCCCACAAATCCAATTAAGGGCCACTGGCTTCCTCCGACAAAATCCCATACAATCTACGACTGACTTGAGAAAAAAAGACCTGTTAGCCGTGCAATGAACAATGAAGTCTGCTTGCTTGCTGTTGGGTTCAGTGATAACCTGGATCCATATTGCATGCCTTCCGATGTTACAACATAGCAGTTCCCAGATATGGAAATCAAATTTAAACCAACTCAAGCAACTGAAGGGCGCAATCTGCCTTACTTCCTGTTGGTATCGTCTCCTTTCACATTCATCTAGAGATCAATGTAATTTTTTTTGCTGCACAAATTCCATCCCATTTTTTCATCCTATCAACATGGTAAAGCAACAGATGTTTCCCCCTCCGCAACTCATCATCCTATCTTATCCCATGGCTTCACTGGTAGCCACAAATAGAGAATATAAGCAAATTTCTCCAGCTGTCTACAAATCCCTGAAAATTCAGCTTGGTGAGAAGATTTATTGTTTTACCTTTTATGTCAAAGAGGTTGCCAATGATGTCTTAGATTAACAAAAACTGAGAGGCATGCAATTTTCATTCCCTTTTCAGACTGATTTTAGCAGCTAGAGAGCTCACAAAGACAAGATGGTGTCTGACCTGACAAATCTTCGATGTCAAGATTGAATAATGGATCAAAATAGGGTACCTAAAAGCAGAGAGAAGGGGGGACGGATAGCATTAAATATTCTGTATAAACTTCTTTTTTTACAAATCTATCAAAGACAGTAGGCTCATTAATAAGCATCCAAACTATCCTGTTAGCACACTAGCAACAGATACAATCCCATCACATATAGGTTCCTATTAAAATTAAAATTAAATAGGATTTCACGACTATTGCTGGTTGTCAGAGGCGTCTCGAGCTTTAGTTATTTTCTCAAAACATCAATATTCTATTAATCTTCAGACAAGGTTATCATCAGAGGACTACAGCTGAAAAGCCAGAAATTCTAGTAAAAGAACAATAAATAAATAGAAGCACACTCCATTTTGAAATTCTCATAATCAATTTTTCTTTGGCTATATTAGCCATTCTATTGTAAGACCTTTTAGCTATATTAACATATGCAAAGGCACATGCAAATAAAATATAGAAGCTGAAAGTCATGAAGCACCAGTCAACATCAATATTTAAAATGGAAAATATACAATTGACACTCACCATTAATATAAAGCAGGCCCATTACTGCCGTAAAATCACGTGGCACATCAGCATCAATCCAATAGGCTTCACATGCACATGCTAAAAAGAAATTACTTGCTTCACGAATAGGGAGCATCATGTTGGCAGCTATTAGCCTTCCAGATGAATCAAACAAAGTCCAAGCCCTTCTTGTTGGTCAGCATCTATTGAGAATAATCACGTCTCACTGAACGTGGCTGACGAGGAAATGAGAAAGGGCCACCTGAAATTTTCTTGTTATATTTCCTTTTAGACCTAGCTTCATTGTTTAGAGCTGCAACTGAAGTAGATGCAAAGGCCCAAAGTTAACACCTTACCGTAAACCAGAAATGATTAATAACCTAACATACATGAGTGTGCACAACCACAAAACAAAAGCATCTATATCATAGCTCACAAAATTATATTGCATGCATGGAGTTGACACACAATTGCTGCCATAATCCTGATTTAGACCAAAAAACTTCTACTAGAGGGGGAAATAACCAAGTTCATAGATTAGTAACTGATTTTAAAAACCTAGTTAATCATCACTCATGAAACTTCAAGAACAATCTTGATTGCAGATACGGCACCACATGAGATCCCGTGACCTGATCTTACTTAAAATATGCTAACAATATCATTGGCAAAAAAAGAACAAAAAGGTGATGAGAATCCCCATGTGAGCACTTTTCAATCACATTCAATTATGATATAAACAAATTGGCATAGATACCAATTCAGGACCCTAAAGAAATCAAAATAATATTTTCTTAATCCCAAAATCATTACACCCTCTAAGATACATCTTTGAAACAAACTTGTAAAAGAGAAAATTATAGAAATTCTGAAATGTTGGAAATTTAACAGGGATTTAATCACTTGGAATATAAAGCAATGGCATTACCATCTGATCTAAAATATTGCTTAAAAAAAAGGTAAGAATGTCAATCAAGCACCTTGATTTGATCCTAACTGGTTTTGCAAATCTACCCCATCTTTGGCAGGACATTGTGTGTGATCCATGGTGTGATTGCCAAAACTCTCATTGGTGCTGCCAAGCCTAAGGGAAATCCAATCCTCGGTAGGGACAGGATTAGATACAGGAGGCTGGTGTACCAAGTCAGGCTGCACAGGTTGAGCTGGGAGAAATGTTTGTAATGAGGGGTCCTCACTAACAAATCTCATTGGATTATCAACAAAGCCAACATCCATATAAGCACCGGCATCACAGACCAAAGAATCTGGGATTTCACCGCCAGAAATTATAGTTGGCGTTGATGCCAATGTACTACCATTCATTGGAGCAGCACTACTAATGGAAGAATGCTCCAGGTCAATAAAAGTATGTGATACATCTGAGTCCGTGTTAAATAATTGGAAATGGGCACCGGCTTGAGTACCAGAAGAATAGGACCAGCTGGACATCCCAACATCATTCACACCTCTATCAAAGAGATCAAAACAAGAATCTGCACCTGCATCAAGTGCTAGATCTTCTAAGTATGAGCCTTCTATTCCAGGATTGGCAGCCAATGAAGAAAAACTCCCGTCTACTGGGCAAGTATTACAGATGATTTCAGGAGGAGCTAAATTGGTATTCTCTTCATCAGAATCACTAAGATCAATGATGTCAGCATTCCCTGATGGCACAAAATTAACATTATTTATTGCAATTGTTGGATAAAAAAAATGACAAATAGAGTCGCTGTCATTGACATTACTGGGAAATATTTCAACATGGCCACTGTAATCCTGGTTTATACTTGGGTCCTCTTCATGTCTGCCACTTCTGGTGGTGTTTCTGCTTGTTTTTGTCCTTTGACCATGGTTCACAAAATTTCCCTCACTTTGATTCTTTGAGGAACAAAAGGCGAGCTGATGTTTTCTTCCTTGCATCATTCCACCGAGATAGCTCTTAGTTCCAATTTCAGGACCACCATCTCCCTTCTCAATCTGCCTTGAGATTTCATGACAGGAAGTAACTTCATCCTTAAGAGCACAGAGAGAACCATCAGGAAAATGCCATTTCCCAAGATCACCAATCTCAACTTTGGTCTTTGCAGTCCAGGAACCATCAGGTTTCACCTCAATCTCAGTTATGTCATCTTCACAATGACTCATCTATACCAATAAGCATACATTCATCTACTCTTGTTAATCTTTTGACGGGGATTTAGCTATTATAAAAAAAATAAGATATTAAGCGTAGGATCTACCATTGTTGTAATGCGATTGAAGTAAGGATCCATGACAATGTCCTCCAAGGAGTAGTTCTTAAGACAAACAGGACACTGCCACTGCAATTGCAGAACACCTCTTACTTAGATGTATAAACTTGTGTTTCAAATACAAAACAAAAATCATAATACAAGTATTTTAGATCACTTGCCTTACGCGAACGTTGATTTACGGTCACAAAAGTTTCAAGATCAAAACAGCCCATGTGAACACAAGGTTTAAATCTGCCAGCAATCTTCATTCTAGAGCCACTTATCTACAATATGGACGAGTTCAGGAAAAAAAAAATACTGATGGACCCCAAACCACAAGAACAATCATATAAAATTAAATGTATATTATTCTCAATCAACAATTTTAATAGAAATGGTCTTCTCATTGAGCCAATTTTGTGTGTCATAGTTAGAAACTATAATGACATGTTAACAATGGATAAGACAGAAAAAAGATATTAGGACTTTTAATAGACAGCAGCTATCCTATCAAAATGCAAACATCATGATGTACAAAGATGGCACTAGATACCCACACTTGGAATTATGCTAGATCAAAAGACAAATGAGCCTTTTGCAAATAATCATAAAAATGATCCATATTGTAGCCAAATGAAACTTCACGGCATGTGCTAAATACAAAGAGGAACAGAAATACAGAAAAGACAAGTCATTACTCACAGGACAGCGGAGATTAACTGTAATTGCTTCTGCAATCACCTCCAGATCGCTATCACTATCTTCGTTTGTGGTACCCATCCCACCACCAATGCAACGACAAACGCGAGCAAGTGCATCTTCAAAAGGCTCACCATCTTTAGGAATCAGGTTGAGAACCTTTGGTAGTAAATTGGCCAGGAGAGGAATATCAATTAGTGACATATAACTCAGAACACTGTTTCAATGGCTCTAAGAGTGAGAGGAAGAGCAGAGTGCAAACAAATATATACAAAACAAAATTAACAAGCTTAAGGAAGACCATTTTTATTAAAAATTCACTAGTTTGCTACATTTTGTTTGCAGTGAAACAGAGATTGATAAAATATAAAGTTCCAACAAAATTGATTATAATGGACATAACCATCAGAGAGATGAGAAATCCATTTGTCCCAACAAGAAAATCATATGAAAGGTAGGTGGGAATACCTGTTCAACTGTTTGTCGCTTCACGAGTCTAATGCCAAAGCAGAAAACACGAGAATCGTGTCTAGATAAAGAAACTCTATTGATTCCCTCTTCAATGCATAATTTAATCTGATATCAGGAGCACCGATGTTAAGTTCAATGATGCATGAATTGAATGAGTGAAAGAACTTAACTCGAGCACTATATCTAATCAAATACAAAGATACATAAGAAAAAGGTCACAAACTATGTTGAGTAGGATATTAACACTTAAAATCATCTTATGAAAAAAGAGGGAGAAGACTCACTAGGGCGCCATCATCACGGCCATTGGCACCCAGAGATTGTGATCCTGGTCTATTAAGTGTTCTCACAGGCATACCTGCATTGAAATAGGGCGGGGGGTATCGACCGCATAAGCTTGTCAGCCAACAGATTAATACAGGATAAACCCACTAGCTTGTAGGGTACGAGCAATGAGTATACTCTGCAAACATTCCCAAGACACCTATTTGGCCTTTTCGGCATAAAGAATATCAGACCATTTGAGGGGTTCCTTAGGCAGCAAGCTTAGCAGACCAAGTTATTGTGAAAGATACTAAATCTTCTCTCTGTTAAATAAATACAGCCATTGACTAGCCATCTTATGACCTTAACTGAACCAAAACTAATTTGAGACAAGGAGCCATGCCTGCTAAACCCTCTCATGATAAAAAGTTCCTTATGTAATGCATCTGCATTTATCAGTCATTGTTTATGATATAACATTTGTTAGTCCAAGGATTCTATCCAAGAGAGAATCCTCATGCGTTGCAACAACACCATGCAATTCGTCCACCTCATGGCCAAGGAAAGCCTAGCCATTATTGAGGAATTAAAAATTATAAGCCTGTCTTGAGGACAGCCCTAATGCTTAACCAAAGTTTCACTCACATAAATTGGCGTGACAGAAGAAACTGTTCTCATACTCATAATTCTATAACACACCTGCGAAAGATCATGAAGCTTCTGGTGTACCAATGAATGCATAATGGAAAAGGATCAAGTTTGCATACCATTAACATGTAAATCAGCATGCTGTGGCCACTGCATCCTAAACAAAACTTTATCATTGAGAAGCATGCACCAAGCCTACATGAAAATAGCTCCAGCATGTAAATTTTGTTGTATACAAAGAACTCTGGGTGCACGATCCCTTTTTTTATATCAATAGTGAACATTCTGAAATCAATAAACCATTCAAAAAACCAACCTGAACATCATATTCACAATTCTGTAGTCGGTGTTGATCTGATCTTGTCAACTGAAATGTTGCTTCCACATTCTGCAGTGTGTTATTACTGAAGAAAATTGAAAAGTATCAGAATATAATAGAATGCAAAAAAGACAAGAAAATAAATTGAGAAAACAAAGAGGTAAAAATGCCACGTGAAAAAAAGAAGCCATAACCAACAATATAGCATAGCAAAATTCCCATCCAGGAAGCTATAGCAACAGTGATAATGCTAATAAAATCAATTCCATGGCTCATTATTTTTTGTCAAGTGCTAGGCTTAAGTAAACTTCCTATTATTTTCCCTTTTATATTTCTTTGATTAATGATTGGATAACTTATTTTCCCCGTTATCAATCCCTCTCCTTAGTTGTAGCACTTTAGTCTAAAGTTGTTGGGGGAGAGAGAGGGAAGGAACTCACCCATCCATTGAAATATTTGAACTTGGTAACTTCACAGGAAATAATAAATGTGCCACAGTAACCCAGAACCTGTCCACAGGAAAATGTTAAACAGTTGTACTCTTCGTTCACAGCTCATATCTAAAGAAAATGAAAGTAAAAGGTTCGAAACAAACATGAATCAATATTAATCCATAGCACCTATGGATGGATAATGGTCACGTATCAACTTATTCAAAGGCATCAGTATGGTCAAACAAACACTCAATCATCAATTGCTTGTAAAAGGTAACATGAGGGGTGAACTTTAGTCAACACTGACTCGATAAGCATATAAACTAGCTGCATTCTAATTTTCTCTACTGAGCAAACTCAATTCTACAACCAAAAACTAATATAAAGCAACAAGGTCCATTGGCATGCCCAATACAATCATTCACTCTAAATCCAAAATGCACAATATTAAAATGGAGTTTGATGGGCATTCTCGCCAACTCAAAGTATGTTCTTTCTTTATAGTCACCACTGCTAAATATTTGCATCAGAGGTTTAGATTTACTTCTAAAGTCGAAGTTCTTTAAAATCCTCAAATTAAAAGCGGTCAGAAAATACACATCAATATTCATTTTTGGTGATATCACTTGTAAGAAGATTCATACATGTATATGAATGTGCCTCTGTAGATATGCATTTGAATGAACCTAAACATGCATATGGAACTTGCAAAAAGCCACAAAAAGAAAGATCAGTGGTCCACGAGGAATTTCTCATGGAAAATTATCATGTCATACATGAAGACAGCTCACATCAAATCTGTCATGTGACATCCAAACTCTTGGCTTAAAGCTGATAATATATGCAAAAACATGAATGTCTGAAATAATAATTTGATATTCCTTTTTGGTTTTATTATACCATTTTGTTCTGTGAATATGGAGACACTTTTTGCTAGGTGAAAATAAAGAGTACATTCACTTTGCATTCTATTTAAGAACTACTACTTAGTTTATAAACGTAGAAAGGAAAAAATTATATATTACAAGTTCAAAGTCACATCAATATAAAGAACAATCATTATCTTATGATACACAAATACAAGGAAAAACACCCATTGTGGACCCAAAGTCATTTACATGAACATGCATCATTAGATGACACCAGCTATGCATTAGAAGATGAAAAAAATGATGATGCTCATAACTGACAGGCTAATTAGACATGATTCCTAGGGAATATACACATATGACTGAACAAAATGATAACTATGAAATACATACGGATCCGCTCGTTCAATTCGACATGTTTCACAGTAAAATACAGGTGGACGTTCACTATCCATAGGGTTCTCTGTAAAAATGACACAACTAATATGTTGCTGCACTTGACATTTTGAATCTATACACTGCAAATAGAAAAGGCCTCAGTGAGAATTCGAAACAAGACTCCACATTTTTACAAGGAAAGCAGTAATAAAATAATCAGGCATTGCAAATGCTCCAATCCTAAGGTGCAGTGTAGCACATTCAACTTCATAGTTATTTTCTCTTCCTGCTAAAGCTCGGAGATAATAACATAGAACTAAATCTGAAATGAAGTATGACTGCAGAGTTCTTCCACAGTTCATCCAACCCAGAATAGAATATGACCAATATGTCTGACCTGACCTGTATCATGAACTCAGTAGGCAGCGAACTTCCACAAAGACAACGAATCACCTTCCCTGGACTAGTGAAATATTCAACTTCTTCTTTGACACTCATAATATCAAAGCCATTTGGAGCCTTGGCTGCTAAATCTGCTGAATCTGTTATCTGCATTTTTCTGGGTAAAATAATCGGTTTAAAACACGGCATATAATGAAAAAAAAAGAGGGGAAACAACACTATTTTCCAGTAAATAGACGGGTAAACAAAGTTTTAGAAGACACACTACAGAACAAGTGTCAAGATTTCAATAGCATAACATGAAAATTGAAAAAAGCACCTGTAAGCATCATCAATTATTTTCACTACAGCCTCCTTTCCAATCTGCTTTTTCCTTGCTAAGCCACGAGCATAGCAAACTGCACAAATTTCACCCATGTATAGCAACATTTATCAAGAGTTGAATTAAACTCTGTTGAGGCATGTAAACAAAGTGTTATTACTTTGATTCTAAACAAGAGAGAACCAATTCTTGACAGTAGAAGGGAATATTCAATTTTCTAGATAAGCACCAAAAACACATCTGGAAGGGGAAAAAAAACAAAAGACAAGCTGATTCCCCTGTTGATGGACACCAGTCTTGACTATCAGTACCAGAGGCAAACAATAACATTCTATTGAAAACGAAAAATTTCTATGGTAACTCACTTTCATCATCAGAGAGCAAACCTGTAACTCTGTCCAATAGATCCTGCACAAAAAGAAAAATAAATACCAGAGAAAACAATCGTGATTAAAAACGCAGGATGCGTAATTATTGAGCCAGCAAAGATGTTAGAAATATAATAAAAGCTTCATGAAATAAAAAAAACATGCAAATCTTTGAAATAAAGGGGGGGAATGACCAGAGAAAGGCAGAATACCTGCTTCTTTCCTTGCTTTGGAAGACCCAGCAGAGATAAAATATCCTTAAGCTCTTTAATTCTAAAGTATGCCAACTTTCCCTACAAGTTAAGCATGTAAACATCATTAGCACACTTGCAAACATATATGCATTCATTATCACATACAGATGCGCGCGCGCCTGCATGCATAATATGATACAATGAAATTCATTTTCATTGCAAATATTTGTCAGCTCAAAATTAACATTCAAACAACCACACTCAATCCAAGCTAAAAACAAAAACACAGTGATGATCATAACAAACTAGTAAATCAGTAATTACCTTGCAACAAGCCATCGAATCCGTCTCCATTAGCGCAAAAAATTCTTAGTACAACAGCAACAAAACCACATAATTCAGCCCAAAAACCATAAATCACTAAAAAAAAGGCATAGTTAAACAAGTTGACTTACCTTGAATAGAAATAGAAAGGAAAAGGGAACTTGGCACTGATTATACTGAGCTAGGGTTTCTAGTCTAGTAATCGGTAAAGACTAGTGACTTTCAACTGTTTGAGAGATAGGGGGGAACGGAGGCTGGTCTTCAATCAATTTGCAGCGACAAATGGTTCAGTTGATAATCACATACTAGAAGAACGTATTTGAAACGGTTATAATTTCATGTTTTGGAGTTTGTATACAAGTCCGGGATGGAATTTGCTGCGTGCTGGAGTTGCTAGTGTGGGGGTGGCGTGGAGGTGTGTGATTGGTTGATTCATTTTTACAAATGACTGCGCGGCAGCTAGTGGGGTTTTCGTGGATTATGCTGACGTTGGCAGTGTCTTTTCCGCGTGGCAGCCCAAATATCGTCCTATCGGTTTTCATTGACTTCCGGCTCAACTGCTCTGTTTCACATTGTGATCATGAAAAAAATTAATTTTTTTTATTTTTTTTATTTTAAATAAAGAAATTAGATTTTTTAGATCTGATGTGTTGATAGATTTTTTAGATCTGATGTGTTGATATTAAATAATTTTTTAAAAAAAATTCATTTTAATATATTTCTAAACAATAAATAATTTCAAAAGTTATCTTGCAATTTCAAACAGGTTATAATATACGGGTGAGAGCCTTTTTCAATTTGTCTTCTCAAGACTCCCAGTCTTCGATTATAAATTTAATTTCCACGCGTTATCATTTTATATTAATTAACAGTAACATTAAAAAAAAGACTAACAGGTTCATTATTCACCGTTTTTAGCGTTGCTCGTTTGGTAGATTTTCTTTCTTTAGTTTTAAGTTTTAACTTCTTTGTACTTTTTTTTTTCTTCAATTTGATACCTATAGGTCGCGTTGTCATTTTGCTCTCTCCGTTACATGCTGTCGTGTATTAGAGGTGGTAAGAAAACAACATCAAACGGGAGGTCAATTTTACAACATATACTTTTTTTTGTTGTGTTAGAAAAAATAATTAAAAGAATAGTGATAAAGATTGATATTATCAAAGACGTGTAAGACTACACTCTCGTTCTATAATTTTTAAACTTTTTATGTTTGGCCCCTCTATTTTTAAATTTTATATTTTCATCTTAAACTCCTCTCTTTTTATATTTTAGTTATGAATCCTGAGGGATGGAAAAACAAACTACTCCTTTAAAATGGAAGCGGGTACAGAGAATATTTTTTAACACAATCATGACCACGAAAATATACTGATTTCTATGTCAAGTTCAATGATAATGATGTTTATCCTTAGACGTGCTGAAAAGAAAAGAAAAGAAAAGAAAAATGGGACCTATATTTTTTTTGTTTTAAACTTGAGTTGATTTTTAATTTTTAGAGTGATTGCAGTGTACTTTGAGGTTATAAAATAATCTATTTGAATTTTTAAAAATGATTTTGGTTGTTTTAGGTAAAAACAAACTAAATTTTATGTTTTTAGAGTTTAGAGATCCAAATTTCACCTTGAGCACATCCATTATCCAGTGGTAATAATTTGAAATTAAATTTATAGTCTCGGTTTGAAGTTCCGTGCTTGCTGATATAATTATCACTGATAATTTATATAATCATTAATTTTATAAACTTATAAAATTAGTTAAGATATATACAAATTGATCCGAATATTCACGTTAATAGAAAAATAAACAAGAAAAAATAGTCCTGCATCACGAGACAAGGAAAAAAAAACTCATGGATTCGTGACTGCAGGTTCGAATTTACATATCTTCAATGAAGTAATTATAGTTTTTTTTTTTAATCTTAGCAGAAGCATGGACAAATTATTGTTACGAACACCACTATATTATCACCAGCTCTTTCATTAATTGTTGGTTTGACTCAAATATCTTGTAATGTAAGAAATATAATACATATATAGCGTAGGTTTGGGAGAGCCGGTTGTGATTGTTTTTAAAAGTATTATTCACTTAAAAATACATCAAAATAATATTTTAAAAAAAATTATTTTTGACATCAGCACATCAAAATAATTTTAAAAGACAAAAAAATCATTTAAAATAAAAATAAAATCAAAATTTGGGCAACTCATAGTGGGAATTTTGTGTACAATATAATCATACCTAGTAATTTGTTGTAAAATAACCAAATAAATATACTAATCTGATTGACACTCCTCACAGACAATTAAACCGACGCCGTGTAGCTGTATTTATTTTATTTTCTATAATGAATGTAAAAACATCTAAAACACCATGCACACTGCAACGCAGCCATGAATAATCAGGAAAAAAATTACTTTGATATATATTTTTTTAAAAAAAAACTCACATATTTCCAAATAAAAAGATTTAAAAATATTTTTGTAAAAATAAATTAAATATATATCAATTTAATATATTTTTGATAAAAATAACACGTTTGGCGAAATGCCAAACGGGTACTAACACGTTTCAATGACTGTAGATTGCAACAACCCTCCTTCTGTCCTATTCTTTTCTCTCTCTCTCTTTCTTGTCAGATGCGGGCCTCCTTAGCTTTTGGTATGTAATACAGGCCCGTGTTGTGAATTTGTCAGCATGGTACCAGTCTTGATAATCTTTGTTTTTTAAGAATATTTTAAAATAAATATTTTTAATTTATAAAAAAATATTTTTAACCTTTACACATAAAATAATCTAAATAAATAATTTTTTTTTTATAAAAATGATTTTGAAATACATAATCAAATGGATTCTAAGTGTCCGAGAGTATTGTAATAAGATAGTTTTTAATATATTTTTCACTTGAAAATTAATTAAAATAATATTTTTTTTTATATTTTTTAAATTAATATCAGTTCATCAAAATAATTTTAAATATTTTTTTAATAATCAATCTTTATTTGCATCTAAGCTCCAAATAAATCCCAGATCAAGCATAGCTCTGTGTGGAGATTTGCCTATCAACAAAAAAGAAGAAAAGGCTAGTGTTTGTTTCGTAATTGGCTGAGATTGTTTTTATTTTTTTTGTTTAAAAATATATTAATATATATATTTTTTAAATTTTTAAATTTATTTTCAATATCAAATATGTAAAAATATATATATTTTTTAATTTAATATATTTTTTTAAAATATATATATTTAAAACAAAGAGTGAAAGTGGTTAGAAAGAGTTAAAATAGTTCGCTGGCGACTCTGGGTTTTGAATAATTATTTTCGAATCTCAACGACCCCACCACGTGCTTCATGCATGGACAACTTTGAAAAAAATAAACAGTGATGTAAGAATATTATTTCCATGGCACTGTGAAATACGATTAAATAAACAATGAAAAATATTAACTATTAAAATCCACGGTCGAAACTTGAAAGTGAAACTACTTGAAAATCAATTAGAGCTGCATAATTCGTCATTTGCTTGTCACTGACCTCCAGCAGAACCAAGAGCATGGTCTTGTTTCTAGAGTAGGTATTCTATGATCATTATTTAATAAATTTAGAAATCTATTTCAGAAAATAATAAAGTCTATAGATTGGAGAAGATGAGTTAAAATTCTTCTTTTTTCTCAACCACTAATGAATTGCTAAGACAACCATTATAGTTTTATCCCTTTTTTTTTCAGCTCAATATAACTTTCTGATCCGCAATGCGTTTGAAATTTTTTTTTGAAAAAAATAAATTATTTTTTATTTTAAATTAAATAAATAGTGTTTTCATATCATTTTTATATCAAAAATATTTTTTTTAAAAATATTATTTTGATACATATCTGAATAAAAAATATTTTTAAAAATAATCCCAATTATACTCCCAAAGAAACAATAAATTAGTTGTTTTAACCTGTTATGTTAAGTTTACCTAGCACGTTGTATTTATATGTTAATTATATATTGATTTCGAATTTATCATGTCAGGAACATGAAAAATAATTTTTTATATAATTGTTTTTGAAAATATTGATCACATATTCTATGACGAAATTATTTTGAAAGTATTGAAGAGCGTGTTTTTTTATTTTATTTTTATCAAAAATATATTAAATTGATATATATTTAATTTATTTTTACAAAGATATTTTTGAAGCGCAAGAAAAATAATTTCTTCAAAGAAAAAAAAGAAGTTTAAATCAATCACTATAAGTGGAGGGGAATTCATGTTCTTTCTTTGAAATTACAGAATTGCCATGTAATGACATGGCATGTTTTTGATACGAATCAAAACCTAAATTTGGTGTTATAGTAAGAAAACGTGATTCTATTTTGTTTTATTTTCTAGAACATGATTAATATTTTATTTTCTCATTAAGGAGGCCTCCATATATATATATCCCATCCAGCAGCCCATATATATATATACCCATACCCAGCCCCTCCAAATCATAGCAATCCCAACAAGAAAAGCAGCAATTTCAAAACAAATTTGCCGGCGTTTCAAAATAAATTGCACGTGGTACCCATAGCTTGCACGGGTGTTTAACAAATCACCAAATATATAAATGGAGAATACGTTTGACAATCATGATCTCACCACAATGTCAAAAAAAAACAAAAACAATTATCTCGTATCCGAGTGTGAAAAGAAAAATAATAAAAGAACCAGGACGCATATTTATTTATTTATTTCTATAAATTAAGACGGCTGCACTCCTGTCCATGAATTCTCCATCTACCATCTTTGACCAAACCAAACCATTCCAACCTTGACATTAAAAAAAAAACAACGCTCTTGCATTCAAGACGTGTGTTCACCACGTCGTCGTTTACTCCGCCCTGTACTTCTTCTCTTAAAAGCTAACCTTGATTCCTTTCTCTGTCTCTTCAATCTCTCAAAACAGAGTTATAATTTTTTTCCTCCCTTGCCTCTCTCTTGATTTCTGGGTTTTAACTCTAATATTCGAGTAAGAGGTATGGCATCAAAAATTCTACTGCTTTCTTTTAGTTTTAGATCTGTCTCTTACGGGTTTTTTTCTTTGCATTGCTCCGTGTTTTGTTTTCTTTCATCATAATTGAACTTCGTTGATTTTGGAGGTTTAATAGTTTGCGAAAGTTTGATAATTTAAAGGTTCAAAGAAAAAACATTGACGAGTTTTCCTGGAAATCAGATGGGTTCCATTATTTCCGGGTGAAGTCACTTCTCTTTTTTGAATGATGAATCTAAAACTCTGTAGCACCAGTAATAAAAGCTTCGTGTGGTGATTTATGGACCTGTCAAATGATGTCAGGTTTTGCTTAGTTTTATTCTTTTCTAAGAGTCATGCTCTGTTTTTACGAATGTAATCGGTTTTGCTGATGAATGTTTGACATGGGATTTCGTTGCTTTGTGGTCGAACTGTATCCATGTGTATATGGTCTTGTTCTTTTTCATGATTTCATAAATTGGATGTCATTTATGCTTATCTCTTTGTTAAATTTTATACTTTGCAGCTAGAACTGGTGGTTATTGAATTGTTGGTGTTTACTGGGCATATGATCGTACACTTTGAAATCACAATCCTGTACATTTTTCTTCAGTTCCTGGGACTGGTTTACAGTATGAATCTTTGGTTTGCATGATCAATAGTTGCTTTGCGATATTGCTTGTGGTCAATTTTTACTTTAGCATTGCTGAGAGTTTGATTTCATGTTTGGAGGCTTACCCTTTCTAGTTCAGAAGATGATGAATGCATTTATCTTTATGCCCTTTCCTTTTTATTGTGCAGATAACCTTGATTTCTGATAAAGATGGAGTTTTTATTCAGAGGTCTGAGTGAGGATCTTGCTTCTTCTCAACTGGACATCCAAAGGTGTCCGTTTTTGAAAAACATCAATGAGCCAACTAATTTTTCGTTTTCCCCATCCATGCCTTTCTCTATGCCTGTAAGTTTTCATTTTTTTTCTCAGTTTTGTTAAAATGTGAGCTGCTTCTTTATCTGAGTCTTGGTTGGGTATTATATCGGGTACTGTTTTATTATACGTGCATATCTATTAGCAATTTCTTTGAGAACCAAAAGGTTGTATGTTAATGAGAGCTAGCCTGGCTTACTATGAAACCAATAAATGTAGAACCTGGTCTTGCCTCTCTTACCTTAATCTGATATTGCGACCATCACAGCAGTATAATCTTCACTTGGACAATCAGATCCCGACCAACTTAATTGAAATTGGTTGATTTCCGTGAAACATTCAACTAAATTTCAATCAATCTTTGCCAGGTGCGCTCAGGTAAGGGTCCGATTTTCGAAGATGGTCCCAATTTTGATATGACATTTAGGCTATTCCATGGGCATGATGGAGTAGTCCCACTTTCTGAAAGATCATTCTCACGTTCTGAGAAAGTAGAGCCTCGGTGTACTGCACCCGAGTTCAATCCTTTAGCTGCAAAGGCAGCCACAATCAGTCTTTCATCTTTTGGAGTTGGGGGACCCTTCAGTTTTGATGCATTTTCTAAGAAGTGGAATAATCAGAAGAAAAACTCCAACTCATCCAAGAAAGAGTCGTCCTCACAGGTAAATGAATGTTGATTTTTTAAACTGATAAAATTGCCATCAAAAGTTCATAACATTTATGATGAAAATTTTGGAACTTTAAATTGACAAGTTTTTAATGATGTTTCAGGGAGGACACTCAAAACACGAGGCATTGAGCAATGAGTGGCTGCAAACTGGAAACTGCCCTATTGCGAAATCATACCAGGCAGTTAGTCGTGTCTTGCCACTTGTAGCGAAGGTTCTGAAACCCCCTCCAGGCATGAAATTCAAGTGCCCACCTGCAATAGTTGCGGCCCGAGCAGCTATATCACAAACTGCCTTTGCCAAGAATCTTCGGCCACAACCCTTACCTGCAAAAGTACTTGTGATTGGGATGCTGGGTATGGCAGCAAATGTTCCTTTAGGAATATGGAGGGAGCACACCAAAAAATTCTCGCCATCATGGTTCGCTGCTGTCCATGCTGCAGTTCCTTTCATAGCCATGCTTAGGAAATCCATATTGATGCCAAAGTCAGCCATGGCATTTACCATTGGAGCATCTATATTAGGACAGGTTATTGGATCTAGGGCAGAGCGATACCGGTTGAAGGGAGTAGCTGCCAAGGGAATGCCTCTCACCGAAACACCTGCCAGCAGCTTAAGCCAGGTGCAAGTTATTGCTGTTAAGAGTGGACATTGCGGTTCTCTGGTGGAATATCCTGTTTCCCTTCAGATGGCAGGAAACTCATCTTCAGCAACTGACATATTCTGCTAATTCTTGTATTGGCACCGTTGCTCTCCCTATCATCGTGCTTTCACAAGATTGTAATTCCTTGTTTCCAACGAAGGGCGGTTTGCCTTTCCTTGTTTTCCATGATTGTTGTTGTTGTTCTCTTTCCTGTAAAGACCTGATTCCGGCAATTTAAGGAATAAAAATATATAAATAATGAGTGATATATTTATTTATTGTTCAGGCAAATTTCTGTCTCGACCTGATTCATGAAATCATGGTTTTCTTTTCTATATTGATGGACTACCTGCAAATCACACTTCGTGTTTCTTCCTCTATTGAAAAACAGGATTGCATTTATGCGCATTGAAAGGTACTGGATTAAGTATTAGCAATTATAATAACAACCGTGGGATTTTCAACAAAACTGGCTGATAGATTCATTGCAGTTCCTCTTTTGTATTTGCTGCAATCATGCATGGGAGCAGGTCAACTAATTGCCTGGATTCTACCGTTAGTTTATATTTTTTTTTTGCCAAGCTGAATTGACCTGGTCAGCGGTTGTGCCAGCATTTTATGCTGCAGGGTCTGTGGTGCCAATTTTGACCGGGTGCGCACTGCTGCTTTTGTCAAATCTGCGAATCTTGATTCGGTGGCAAGATATTTCCTTCTTTGTTTTTCACCCAAAAATTCAATGCACTCAACTCCATTTATAAAAACAATAATATCCAACACCGTCGACACTACTCTATTTGATTAATTAAAAACAATATGACTGAATATGGTCAATTTGCTATTAAGAAATTTGAAATTAAAGGTGTCTCTGTTGATTGTAGACACCTCTTGATGGATCTTTTATTTGGTATACTGCTGCGGAGAATTATAATGAAAGGCATTGCCAGAGCACTAGGGAATCGAAGCTGAACTCCTAAGGTTGACAATTTCATGTTTGATTATGGTATGGCCAATCACTCTATACTTATCCTTTCAGTCTGTCATTAGGAGCAAATAATTTTTTTTTTCTTTATACTTAAATCCCCATGATGGCATTTAATGGAGATAAAATATTATTTCCAATGACACTGTTTTTCGAACCTGCAAATCTAACAATATAATCTTCAAACTCTTAGCAGCTACTGTCTCCAGGACGTCTATATAACTCAACTTCTATCCACGTTTATACCATACCACCAAAAGCTTGAACCAAAAAGAGAACCGTGCCTGTTCAAATCAAGAACAGAAGCCCGTAGTCACCAATAATATGTTTCTAGCCAGCAAAGTATGGATGTGTTCTTGACAGAGAATGTTACAAATTCATGTTTCACTGCGTAATTTATGATCACAGGTCAAATTTTATACTCACTGGAAACGACCCGACTGAACCTGGGGTTCCATGTTCTTGAATCTTGTCAGGTCGGGTGGCTTGTGTGGATGCCTTTGCTGTCGGGGTAGCCTTTGTTTTCCTGTTCTTTTAACAGTTGCACGATAAGACTACCACTACATGATTACAACCATGAGATTCTGAAATAACATTTAATTTTTTAAAGTTGTTTTATTAGGAAGGAACAGATACGATACCTTTGAACAGAGTTAAACAAGTTTTGTTTCATAATCTCATGGTTGCAAGCATGTAGTGGTATTTTTTTAAAAATGTTTTTTAGTTTTTTAAATCCTAATATGTTTAGATTTTGTTTGAAATTATTTTTTAAAGTAATTTTTATTCAGAAATATATCAAAATAATTTTTTTATTTTTAAAATATCATTTTTGACATCACAAGAAAATAATATAAAAATACTAAATTTTTTAAATTTAAAATAAAAATAATTTTTATTTTTTTAAAATATTTTTCAAAAACAATGTAAACCATCTATTTGAGTCGACCTTGGCAAAATAGAATAACTCATATAATTTAAAATTTTGACAAGGAGCCAAATCAGCCATTAAATTAAGTCTTCTAAATATGATACAAAAGAGGGTGCACTCACTAATAAAAGTGAAATTTTCGAGTGATTTTTTTTTTGAAATACAAGTTTTGTTTTTAATACTTTGAACTATTTTTTTTTTTAATTAGAAATAGATCATTTTGTCCATGTTACCTCAGTTATAGAATATGTAACCTAGAACCTATTTATTTTTATATCTTAAAAGTATATTTAATTTTTTTTCATATTTTTTTGACATGTTAATATTAAAAATAAAAATATTATTTTAATATATCTTTAAATACAAAAATACTTTAAAAACAAAACTAACATAGCTGAAACCCATAGATGACCTGACTCAACTGCAAGAGAATTCAAGACCTTGTTTGTTTCAAGGAAAGTGAATTCCCGGAATTCACTTTCCTTGCTTTCCAGTGTTTGTTTGCTGGAAACAATTTTTCAGGAAAGTTGTTTCTAGCCAAGAAAAACACAACCCTTACAAAAGGAAAGTGTATTCCTCTTTTAAGAACTGGAATACACTTTCTTTAAAGGTAATAGTTATTGTTTTTTATTTTCAAAAAAAAATAGAAACATGTTAAAGTATTATTTTTTATAAAAAAAAAATAATTTTGATATTAATAAAAAACACAAAAACTAATAATTTAAATCTTAAAAATTCTATTTTTTTTAATCACCCTAAATTAAAATTTTGCATTGAGATTTTGATTTAAAATTATAAAAAACTTATTTTAAGCTTTTAAAATTGAAAAAAATATATTAATAAGTTTTACTTAAAAAATATTTCACAAGCTTATTTCTCTATAATATGATATGACATATATTGTTATATTTTATAAAATAAGCTATGTATGAATATAGGATATAATAAAAAAATTCATCATTGTACTTTTTAGATTTCATTTCTTTATTTTAAGTGATTAAATATTTTATATATATTAGATAAACTTGAAAAAAAAATTAATTTATTAATAAATTATTTTTTAGTTCTTTTTCCATAACACAGACAAACACTGGAAAGTGTTTTCCAGTTCATTTTCCATAACACTGTCAAACATCGGAATTCACTTTCAAGAAATTCACTTTCCAGGAATTCACTTACCAGAAATTCACTTTTCAGGAATTTACTTTCCAGAAATTCACTTTCCAGAAATTCATTTTACCCGGAATTTACTTTCCAAAAGGAAACCACTTTCCAGCAAACAAACATTTTTTTTTTTAATTTGGAGGAAAAACAAACTTAAGGCTTATATAAAATAATCCTATAAATTCAAGTTAATCGTTGTATTAGAAGGCAAGGCACAGTAGTCACCTAACTTAATACCCTGTATTTCATCTCAAAAATATTTTTGATATTTTTGATTTTATTTTAAATTAAATATTTTTTTATATTTTAAATTATATTCACATACATTTCAAAAATAATTTTTAAAAATAAAAAAACAATTTTTAAAACAACTTCAAGCTCTCAAACAATTACTGATCTGAGCTCGCTCGCCTCCCACTAAAGAAGAAATAAGCAAAGCGGGCTGTAGCTGCTGCTAAGATTACTGCTATTAACAACCAAAACTGAAACAGACCGTATAGAAAGAAATGCTGTGCACCACCACCACCACCACCACCACCACATCACCACTCAACTCTTTTGGCTCACCTTGGCCTGATCTCAACGACGGCCTGTTCTACAGCGACGCGGTCTCCACCACCTCCGATTCTGGTCTCTTTTTTTAGTTATTAGTTTCTATTTTATTTCCATCCATTCATTACTCATCTCAGCTAACCAATAATTAATTAATTTCAGGATTGACTCTGATACACTTCTACTCTTCCAAGTACAAAAATTCTGCTCCTTTACAAGGGTAATCAATTCTCTCTCAAGAAATCTACTTGATTTTGACTATTTTTCTACTAGGTTTACTTACTGATACTTAAACAGTTGGTTGCAGAGAATACACAATGGACAGGTTCACCCTCCACAAAAAACAAAGAAATGGTGATTTTTTCATATTTTTTATGGCAATGTAATGGACTATTGAGTAATTATTCGAAATGGGTTTTTGGTTTTGGTTGCAGATAACAATCGATGGTGAAGTTGTTAAAGAGCCCAAAGCAATCCTTAGGTGATTTTTTTTTTAAATGTGGTTACTTCGTACCAGTACATTTTTTGTGTGTAGGAAAAGATTATGATTGTTTGGGGGGGGATGAAATTTTGTCTAGGGATGGTATGGAACTGGTCTATCATAGGCTTCCGTGGAGAGAGCCCGATGCTCCTTACTTGCTTCAAGTTTTATATGAAGATGATGACATGGTAAGTGTTTAACATGCAGTGAGTATTGATTACTTTTGGGTATATGTGTTTTTTGCGTTTATGTCTGGCTGATTTATTTGGAACTATGCTTACTTGTTCAGATTGCTTTGAACAAGCCGGCTGGTCTTCAAGTTTTACCCGGAGGGCTTTTCCAACAGCGCACTGTTTTAATGCAACTTCAGTGGAGGGCAAGCAAGGGCAGCTCTTCCCTAGAAACCCAAGGATCACATCCTGTTCCGGTTCATCGCCTGGGAAGGGGTACATCAGGTTAGCTAATGAGTGTGTGCTGGTGCTGAATAAATTTCCATGACTTTATTTCTCCGCTTATGACTGGCTAAATTTTGGAAGTGTACAAGTGATAATTGCACTACTTCTCAAACTTCATTAATCAGTGAGGAGAAAGCATGCTGATGAGAACTGCCTTGCACAACTATTTTTCAATGATTCGAAAATAAGAGGTTCTGAGAGGCAAAGTTCCCACTGTAATTTTCTCGTGTTCATAGTAGTTTAGCGAATTTCATGGTTTAACAGAATAAACAATTCTTAATAAAATATCGTGGCAGTCAAATGTCATGGTTGTAAACCAGAAATTTATGTTAAATGATGACTGATTCTTGTTTTTATTTTGCACAAGTATTATCCAGCATTTTATTCTTTTTTCTACTTGACAACCTTCACTTTTGAACTCTGCTTTTTTGGTTTTAATAAAGTAACTGGGAACACACCAGCTATTCTTGTGAAGTTTTCTATGTGTTGATGATCGCTTACTAATTGATTTATAGGAATACTGCTTTGCGCCAAGACAAAGGTAGCTAAAACTAGCCTTGCTTCATTTTTTGCTGAGGGGACATCCCTTATTGGAGACACCAGGTCAGGAGAGTTTCATCTTGCCTTTTTCCACCTAGAGTTGTTTTGTCTATGAAAATCTTGACTTCACATTAAAAAAATTCATATTTCTTTGCGGCTATCAGTTACAAGGTGCCTAGTAATTCTGCGGCCATGGATTAACTTCCCTGTCTGGTCCAGCATCTGTTCGGACAATGAGAAATTTTTTGCATAGCTAATTGAAATCTGGTTTTACCCCAATTAAGATATCAGTATTAGTTTAAGTACATATGAATTGTCAATCAAAAAGAGTAGGAAACTTCTGACATAAGATTATTTCTTGTCCTGCCTAACTTCAATGTTCTTGGATCTCATAAAAGAGAAAGATGCAACAAAGAAGAGAAATGGACTCCCCTAGGCTTAATGCTTCCAATGCAGCAGGTTACTGGTTTTTTTTTTTACGTGAATTCTTTTGGTGGACATTGATGAATTGGAAGAGGGACTTTCAATCCTCTAAAAACATGATGAAGCTATTATTTACTGTACGTATCCAGTTGACTGCATTCAGCCAAGTAACCATTTTGTCACCCTTAATCTCTGTATATTCTGCCTACTCCAGGTAATACAGAATTTAGAGCAACTGTATCCAAATTGGTATCTTAGATGGTTCACTAGACCAGCAAATGATTGACAGTTTTGAGCATTGAAGGAATGATGATTGCTTGTCTTTTATACCATGCATCTTACTAGCTTTATGTTTGTGTGAAAGCCTTTTTTAAGTATTGCTCATCACACCTTATCATCATAATATGTTTTGCTGATAAAAAGTATTTGATTCCCTCATCTATAGCAACACCAACATGGAGCAGAGCAAAAGGAGGAAAATTTCAAAGATATACCGAGCACTAGTGAATGGGATACTGAAGCAGGATAAGGTAACACCTTGGCTCAACCACTGCCTTTTGCTTCCTTTTCTGTTTGTAGCATTTGTACACTCTGGGCCATGCTGTGCTTTCTCCTGTGGTTGGCACCGAGTGTTTTGCGTCTATAATGATGAAAACTCATTTTGTATATATAATGCTGAAAACTTGAACCATCCGTGTCAAGTGGTTTGTTGTTTTTTCTCAATTTCTATTTTCCCTGAAAACAACTTTACATGATAAGGATCTTGCATTGTAGATTATCATCAAACAGCCAATTGGAACAATGCGTTACCCTGGAGTGGCCAAAGGGCTGTATGTTGCTTCAGCCTCAGGTTCATCAAATGTTTTACTCAATAACTTTTCCCTTATTTGTTTTCCCTCTGAAGTATTTCTAGTTACGTTACAAAATTCAAAAGTATATAGAAATTGTATAGATGTGTTTCAAGTCAGTAATTTCATCATGTTTCTGTGTTTGTGATTCCACTCTCTGTAGTGAAAATGATCCTTTGATATTTCAAATGTATTTCTGCTCATGTTTAGGTAAACCAGCTTTGAGCAAAGTTGAAGTCCTTGAAAGAGATTCACAACTAAACCAAACATTAGTCCAGGTATTCTGCATGCTTCACACTGTACATTTTGAATTAATCTTAATGCACATATGTAGTACCTTTCTGTGTCCCAACATCCGACACTGGAATAAACTGCATATGGGACATCATTTGACTTTTCTGAACTTTAAGTACTTATTGATATGTTTTAACAGGTCGAGATTGAATCAGGACGGCCACACCAAATTCGCATTCATCTTTCTTTCATAGGGCATCCTTTGCTGGGTAAACCTTAGCATTGATATTTTTTTTACTGTCTTAGAAGGAAGTCTACATCCTTGTCAAGATTCAGGAGGCAATAAACATGGGAATGAAAGCCCATTATCTCTTCAGAGTGTTTATTATGGTTTAGTGGTTGCTAATTAGATATGTACAAAAGTTGAAGGAGCTAATGTTGAAGCTATCTAATTGCACAAGTTTGACCAATACTTTTGTAAATTATCAGGTGATCCTCTTTATGATGTTGGAGGGCAACCAATGTGCTTTGATTCTGAACATGAGGATGAGAGTTTTGCTGAAGACGGGTACAAATGTATTTCTGTTTATGTAGCTGTAGATGGTTTGGTCTTTCATCTCATTATCTTTTTCCCTCCACATTGACACTAGTCGTCGTAGTGATATTTTCGAGAGAGGAAAAGGAAGTTGCTGGTAATCAGCAACAGATTTCAGCTCTTCAGAAAGCTAATATTTGCTAAGATATGGGAGTTTTCTTTTGAACAAATGACATAATGCTGTAAAGGGGGATTGCACACTGTTCACCTAGGTTACTTAGTCTTCGACCGCTATTGATGAGTTTGATCTTCAACCTAAGAGAACTCTCCTCTCCTCCTTACCTTGAGAACAAAGTGTAACTTCATATCAAATCCAGCCTTAAGCACGTTTGCATTGATTTATCCAAATCAATTCCAAATCCTTCTCTATTATTAGATCTTTGATGGAATTAACAAGTCTTAAGGTATGTCCTATGCCACTGTTACCAAAAAGAGACGTTCCTCAAGAAGAATCTTAACTTGAGTGACTAGAGGAAAGAATATGAAGAGCAAGGAAAAATCTATCACGTGCCTAGCAGAACCAAAATGACTTGATAAAATTCTCATATATGTAACGAGTTCTCATTAGCCAGAAATATCTCATGCATCAGCTTTTCCGTGCTAACATTGTGGTCATGTTTGCTAGTTTGTTTGATCGTTTTGATTTCTTGCTCAGTCATTCAGAAATCATGTGTTATCCTCTTATCAAATCCAGAACCCCGCTACTTTGATTTTACTTCTTGTAGAGGATATGAAAGGCCAGCAAAACCTGTTCCAGGAGATTGTGGCTACTACTTGCATGCACATCAATTGGTTCTCTCGCACCCAACCACAAATGAGGTTGGCTTTCAATGAACTGTAAAACCCTTTCTAGAGGATATAATCTTGGTATAGGCCGCCGTTGAATATAATTTTAATGAGATGCACTAAAAAAACAAGAAAAAATGTTGGGATTTTTTATTCTAGTGAATTTGTGCTCCACGACTTTATGATCTCTTATAAAAATGTTCTCAAGTTTCTTTTTAGCGACTTAGAATTCTGCTGCAATATTTAAGATGTGAAAAACTCTGTACTCTTTTCTCACAATTACTTTCTTGTTTGGCAGCAGGTAATAAAAATTACAGCATCTCTCCCACCCATCTTACGCACACAAGCAGAAACCGAAGAACTGATGTGAAATAGTTCTGCTAAGAGCATTGCAATCACCTAGCGGCAAAACATGAAGGTGGTATGGATGACTAATTTACTAGCTAACTCTTTCCTGTTGCTGTGCGAGCAAAGGTTGGAACGCACAATAGAGAATGTATTTTGAATCACCAACCCGCCATCTTCATTGTTAAACCTTTCTTTTCTTTTCCTTTTCTTTTCATGAGTTAAACGTTTTCCACAAATAGTTGAGCCGCCGTCCACAATCAGAGGGAGCAGGAATGTTGACATAAGCAATTTCCGTTGCATGAAAACTTTCTTTCTAGTATCTGGCATATTACTTGAACTTTGTTAGACGGATTCTAACTGGACGAAGACTTGATGCATATTTTCTGAACCTAGACTGAAGTCTGAACAAATTCCTTATTTACAGGATGGCATGTTGATGGTTGAATCTTGCATCAAGCCCCTTGGGCTGCTCAAAAGGTTTTCCTGGCAACGAAAAGTTCTCAACCCGTGAAACCATTTTCCATTTCATTACCAGATACCTCAGATGCGTCTTTAAACTCAACTACTCTGCTTGATATCAGTACAAGTTTATTGTCGCCCTCCCAATCTTTTTAACTCGTCAAGTTAAATCAGCTGTTATTAATTTAGCTTTGTTTACCAATCATATTAATATAGATTTTTTTTTCCTTTACGGTCTTGCAACGAAGAGGGGAGGAGGCAGGTATACCATAAATGCTGATTTCAAGCTTTTTATGGTCATAAAACCAACCAGTTGAGCGGCAGTAGCCATTCTCGTGTGTGTATATATATATTGACCGGAAGCAATTTCATTGCAAAATATCAAACTCAGCAGGAGCTTTGCGACTTGATTTCTGATTCCTCTAAGTAATGAAGTTCTTTGTCACCTGCTCGGCAAAAAAGAACGAATTTGAAGTGACGTGCAACATGAGTTAATTGGTCGCTGAGATGGGTTTTCGAAATAAGGGGCGTTTGTGCTCCCCTTTCCAACAGATTATTTTTTGTATTTTCCATCAGCTACAACTGATAACTGAACCATTAACGGCCACCTAACATAACTTTACCAAAAAAGATGGAGCTGAGAAACCGTCTATTGCCCTATCATTCCACTGAAAAATACAAGAACTATTGTACAAAGTACGGCAAAGGAAGAATTTGCCACTGAGAGGGCGTCCTAAAGAAGCCCTCTCAACACTCCTACTACCTGCCTATGCCACCATTGCCTCTCCAAGATTCTTCTTCTCGAAAGACGGTTCCATTTTGCCCACCATACTGATCAGCTTTGGCATAGTGCCTTTTAATGGCTACCACAGGATCAGAAACACCCGTGCAGCCCCCCCCAGCAAGAGCAGCCCCTCTTCCGACAACATTCATCCCAACCATCCCCCCCCTTGCTTGCTGTCCATTCAGTCTCGGAACCTCCACAAATATATCTTCCTTGCTCTTGACAACAGCTTGCAATGTCTGCTGTGGCATTTTGGATGATGGCACAGGATACTTGCTAAATGCGGCAGGGTACTTGGCCAGTAAAGCAGCAGAATCAGGTAACCCTGATTGTGTTCTGTTCCCATCCCAGAACCCATGGCTCCTCATGGGAAAATTCTCGAGGCCATGCGGATTATGACGCTTCAAGAAAGCCATGCTACCCCCCTCTGTAGGGTGGTGACCAGTTGATTTAAAATTTGCTGACTTGCCTACTGGCTTATGATGCGGGGCCTCTTTTTCACCATTCTCATGGGCAATAGAATCATGCTTTTGCGAAGGGTTACTCAATATTTTACCAAACAATTTGACATCACCGTTCCTACATGGTTTTTCCATATCTGATGACCTCTGTGGATGATCTCTTGGATGATCACTTGCATGTTCAAAACATTGAGACAGGAGTGGAGGATCAGACACTGAATGCTGAGCTTTTGTACCGCTACACTTTTGAAGATTGCAATCCTCAGCTTCAAACTGACCAGTGACATTCTTTTCAGAGTTTGGAAAGATTCGAGCTTCAGAAAGAGGTCTGCCATAAATATCCCCAATCATCTCTTTCTTTGTCAGAATTCGCAGTGGATAACCCCTGAGAATCTGGGAGTGATCATTCTGGCTAGTCAGAGGATGGCCAGACAGATGCTGGAAGTAGTCATCTCTACTAACAGATGCTTCACCCTGCTTATTATCTCTACACTCCTGAATTTCAAGCCTTTTCTCATGTTGGATGACTGCAGAATCTTGTACCACAGAATTTGTTATGGAAAGATCATTTTCCTGTGGCAATGAGATGACAGGAGGATTTTCCACAGATTCCAACTGGACAGAGACTTGATGTGTATTTTCTGAACAGCGACAGGTATCTGAAGAGGAATTCATATTTGCATGGTGTGAGGCATTGCTGGTTGAATCTTGCGTTAAACCACTTGGGATACACAAACTCTTTTCAGGCAACAGAAATTCTTGTCCCGGAAAACCATTTTCCATTCCATCATTAGAGACCTCAGCTACAGCTTTCAACTCAGCTGCAGTGATTGCATTGGATGTGCTGGCGTCAACTGCGCGTCCAACAGGCCCTGCTTCGGCAACAAAAACACTCTTGCCAGCCACTTGATCTCTTTCAGATTCTGCATTAGTCGACACAATCAACACTTTCTGGGCCTGCACAGACTCCAACTGATTAACAGAATTCATGACTATGGTGTCTGCAACAAAAGCTGGATCAGAAACAATTTTATCCACAATCTTGGAATCATTCTGATCTAATTTCCCAGATGCATTATTGTCTTCAGTTCCTTCCAGGTCTGCATGCAATCTTATCCTCTCCTCTGCATCAGATTCATTATGCTCAGTATTCACAACAGACAGCAGCAAGTCCTCATCAATCTTAGAGTCCAGCTTATCACTAGAAATAGCTGATCCAGTCTCCATAGCACAGGCATCTTCAGTGTCACTCCCACCTTCATTTCCAATATTGCTAACTGGTGTTCCAAAATTTCTAGGTCCAGGATGCATCAAATCCAGACCCAGGCACTTCCTGGCCTTGCTAAAAAACACCTTGCACTGGTCCCTAGTCCTTGTCCTGACAACATGGGAGATCATTGCAAAATCCTTTCCATAGGATGATACAGCTTGTATAAATATGGACTTCTCCTCATCCGTCCAATCAACAGGATCCATCTCCTCATAACTCTCATCTGAACAGGTCTCTTCATCATAATTCTGTGTAACATCAAATGTCAAAGGTGGCTTTGCAACAGAATCCACCTTTTGGCACTTCCACTCTCGATAGCCCTTTACAAGATTAACAGAAGTAGTGGTACATGAACTCATGACCTCGGAGGACATTGAACCACAGATACCTGCTAAAACATCAGCAGCAACTGTCTCTCTTTCACTCCCAAGAACATCCAAAATACTTGAATCTTCTAAAACACCATCATGACCTTCATTTATTTTAGAATTACAGTAGCCACTCGAAAAGATTCTGCTAGAGCACAATGGCTGACTGTTCAAAGCATGGTCAGCACCAGCTGCCATCATTGAGGCAGCACCCAAAATATCAAGC